>CATKRY010000068.1:0-49795 GCA_949775005.1 Orthosia gothica
ACTGGCTCCTGCGGGGCACCCTCCTCCAGGGCACGAGTGTCATCTGTTACGCGGATGACACTCTCCTCGTTGCCCGGGGGAGGGACTTTGGTCAGGCGGCCTGTTTGGCCTCGGCTGGTGGATCCTTGGTGGCGGGTAGGATCCGCCAGCTTGGATTGAGGGTAGCGCTGAACAAGACCGAGGCCGTGTTCTTTCACGGGCCTCAGCAGCGCTGCCCTCCGAACGCCCACATTGTAGTGGAGGGCGTCCGGATAGGGGTCGGGGCCCAGATGAAGTATCTGGGCCTCGTGCTAGACAGCAGGTGGCGCTTCGGCCCGCATTTCAGTGGGCTGTCGACGCGCCTGCTGAAAGCCGCGGACGCCCTCTCATGGCTCCTCCCAAACTTGGGAGGGCCGAAGGAGCGATGCCGGCGCCTCTATGCCGGCATCCTTAAGAGCATGGCGCTCTATGGAGCACCCATCTGGGCGGACTCCCTCCACAGGAGGGAGAACGCTACCGCCATCTGCAGGCCCCAAAGGGCCATTGCACAGCGGGTGGCGAGGGCCAACCGCTCGGTGGGTTTCTCGGCGGCGTGCGCACTGGCGGGCACCCCTCCTTGGGAGTTGGAGGCATGGGTGCTCGCCAGAGTTTACGAATGGACGGCGCGGCGTAAGGCGCTCGGGGAGCGCCCCGCCGCGGAAGAGCGGGAGGCAGTGCGGCGGGAGGCGAGGGACGCTATCGTCCTCCATTGGACGGAGGACCTCGCCACCGCCGCCTTTGGACGCCGGACGCTGGACGCGCTCGGTCCAGTCTTGCAAGGCTGGCTCGAGCGGTCACATGGTTTCCTCTCGTTCCGTTTGGTGCAGGTGTTGTCCGGACATGGGTGTTTCGGAACGCATCTGCACCGGATCTGGAGGGAGGAAACCCCGGCGTGCCACGACTGCGGTGCAGCAGAGGACACGGCGCAGCACACCCTCGAGGTGTGCCCGGCCTGGGCAGAGCTGCGCCGTGCCCTGAATGAAGTGATCGGGCAGGACCTCTCGCTTCCCAGTGTGGTCAACTCCATGCTGGGGAGTGAGGAGGCCTGGGCGGCGGTTGCCTCCTTTTGCGAGGTCGTGATTTCGCAAAAGGAGGCGGCGGAGCGTGCGCGGGAGGATGATCCTCTCGCGCCGCCGCTCCGCAGGCGAAGAAGGGGTGGGAGAAGGCGGTTGTATGATCGTCTCCTCCCACCACCTGGTGGTGACTAGCGGGCGACAGGCGCGGGGGCGCCTTCGCTCGCATTGCACGAGTCACCACCCTCGTCGGGCGGGAACGGCCGAGCACTCGCTGTCGTTCCCGGGCCCCTCCACTAAGGGAGGGGCGTGAAGGCCCTGCTGTAAAGGCGGGCGGTCGTCGGCGGAGGACTGGACGTAAAGGCTGTGCCAGTTTCCCAGTCCTCCTCCAAACAGACGATGCGGGAGTGCCGCTGGGTTATTTTAGTGGGTATACCGGCACTTCCGGGGAGTCCCACATGGCCCGTCCCCATTCCCCCAATGGGCGGGTATGCGTAATGCATTTTTTCCCAGCGTGATCAAAAAAAAAAAAGGTTAGGTTGGGAGGCGGCCTGTCTGGCCTCGGCTGGCGGATCCTTGGTCGCAGAAAGGATCCGCCGGCTAGGATTGAGGGTGGCGCTGAACAAGACCGAGGCCGTGTTCTTTCACGGGCCTCGGCAGCGCTGCCCTCCTGACGCCCTTATAGTCGTGGAGGGCGTCAGGATCGAGGTCACGGCCCAGATGAAGTATCTGGGCCTCACGCTGGACAGCAGGTGGCGCTTCGGCCCACATTTCAGTGGGCTGTCTACGCGCCTGCTGAAGGCCGCCGATGCCCTGTTGTGGCTCCTACCAAATCTGGGGGGGCCCAAGGCGCGATGCCGGCGGTTGTACGCCGGCATACTGAAGAGTATGGCCCTTTACGGGGCCCCAATCTGGGCCGACTCCCTCCATAGGAGGGAGAACGCGACCGCCATCCGCAGGCCCCAACGGGCCATTGCACAGCGGGTGGCGAGGGCCTACCGGTCGGTAGGCTTCGCGGCGGCGTGCGCTCTGGCGGGCACCCCTCCGTGGGAGTTGGAGGCATGGGTGCTCGCCAGAGTGTACTATTGGACGGCGCGGCGGAAGGCGCTCGGGGAGCGCCCCGCCGCGGAAGAGCGGGAGGCCGTGCGGCGGGAGGCGAGGGACGCAATAGTCGTGCACTGGACGGAGGACCTCGCCACCGCCACCTTCGGCCGCCGGACATTGGACGCGCTCGGTCCAGTCTTGCAGGGCTGGCTCGAGCGTCCCCACGGTTTCCTCTCATTCCGTTTGGTGCAGGTGTTGTCCGGACATGGTTGTTTTCGAGGCCTTCCACACAACCCTGCTCCCTGCGAAGAGACCGACTCGGCGGTTGCAGAAGTACGACGCCAGCATCCTATAGATGTTTGGCGGGCACCCCACCCCCCTCCTCGCCTTGAGCAGGATCATGGGCCACCACGCATTGTCGAAAGCCCCAGATATATCCAGGAAGATGGCCTGGACATATTTGGAGCGGCTGTCTTTGACGGTGTCGACTATTTCATTCAGTGCCGTCAGCGTTGACTTACCGCGAGAAAACCCGTGCTGGCATGAGGACAACCCGCGCGTGATATCAGGTGCAGACTGCAATAAGATGCGCTCTAAGATTTTGCCCAGAACAGGGAGTAGCGTGATGGGCCGATACGCTTTGGGATCGGTAAGGGGTTTATCATTGCCTTTCGGCAGCACGATCAACCGACCGTCCTTCCACGTATCGGGGAAAACGCCCTCAGAGATGCACATGCCAAACATGTGTGTCAGCTCGGCACCCGCCGCCAGCCACACACGCCTGACAATGCCCGCCGTTATCCCATCGATACCCGGGGCCGTGTTAGGAAGGTCCTTGACTATTTTCTCGAGGTCCTGCCGCGAAGGAGGAGGCGCATCCCGACCCGACGGAATGCAAGCAGCCGCCAGACGCACCTGCCGGTGGTACGCTGTATCCCGCGACGGGTCGTCATCGGGGCACAGCGCACCCACGAGGCCACGCATGGCGGCGCCTGCATCCGCGGCATATCCTTCCGCAAGCTTCGTGCCGTTCACCACGTTGGGCGGCGGTCTGAAGCGACCGCTGGCAACTCTGTACGCCATACCCTAGGGGTCCTGGTTCCCCGACTCAGCCTGCTTGCGGAAGAAGTCGAGCTGTGCCTTCTCCATCGAAGCCCTATATCTACTGCGGCACTCATGAAACTCGTATCTCGCATTCAGTTCCAGGTCACCACCCCGCTTCCTTACATCCTGCCATGCTTTCCTCGCCTTATTATGCCTTTTACGCAAGGCCTCCAACGAGGGAGACCACCACTCATATCCCTTGTCTTTCTTTCTATCGCCACACGTGCCCAGACATTCACTTGCAGTCCACGCGATTACTCGCGTGAACTCCTGGCATACATCAGAGGCAGGCTTCACCCAATCAATCCCGCCCACGCGCTCTTGGATCCTTACCTGGAATCGGTCCCAGTCCACGCCGCGCTCCCGGAACCTCATCGGTACAACCGACGGCTCCGCAGCAGCAGGCAGGGCTGATGCACGTTCTCGCCTGCCACCAAGTCTGAAGGTGATAAGCCTGTGGTCGCTGCAGCTCGCATCCTCGTTGACCTGCCACTCGGCAACACCCACCCCGCGCGTCGAGAACGTCACGTCGATGGAGGACTCCCCGTTTGCTGTGGAAAAAGTTGGTGGTTGGCCTTCCACATTGTGAATGACCAGTCCGTGCGCCAACAAGAAGTCCTCCATTTCTTCCTTCCGGTGGGCCACTTCACGGCCGCGTCCGGTGTAGTGACGCACCTCAGAATGCCACAGGGGTGAGTGGGCGTTGACGTCTGCTCCCACAAGTATGCGACGACCGCCCGCGCCCTCCAGCACTCTGGTGAGATGCTCCAGATGAGGTGAAATGTCCTCAGAGTACTGGAAATAAGCGCTGACGACCGTCACTGAAGAACTCCCCCAGGCCACGTTACACACAATGCAGTGCGAGTTGGTGAAATGCCGCAGCACTGTGCACATGACGTCGAGGCGCGGCAAGTAGACACCCACCTTAGGGCAAGTACCCTCCGGCAACACCAGCTGCCCCAGGGTCGCCGCCGATGGTCGCGCCACAACATATGGCTCCTGCACCAGGACCATATCCAGCCTTCTCTCCGCAGCTATGGCCGGAAGCTCCGCCGTCGCCACCGCTGAGCCCTGCAGGTTGAGCTGCCCCACCCGGAGACTAGCCATGGTAGTTGGTGGAGCTCACGGACCGCTGTTCCGCGTAAGCCCGGGCGGGGCAGTCGCGCGATGCTGTGCGGTGCGTCTGCGCACCCTTCCGCCCAAACTTCTTGCAGGTCGCGCATGTTGGCGCCGCAGCCTGACACTCCGCACTCTTGTGCCCGTCTTCACCGCAGTTTCCACTTGTCATCTGCTTCATCATCATATCAGCCGAAAGATGTCCACTGCTGGACATAGGCCTCCCCCAAGCGTCGCCACATTGACCGGTCCCGTGCATCTCGCAACCAGCGGATCCCCGCAACCTTCACCAGGTCATCGGTCCACCTGGTGGGAGGCCTTCCAACGCAACGTCTTCCGGTTCGCGGTCGCCATTCCAGAACCTTTCTGCCCCATCGGCCATCCGTTCTGCGAGCAATGTGCCCTGCCCACTGCCACTTAAGTTTGGCAATTCTTCGGGCTATGTCGGTAACCCTGGTTCTCTTGCGGATCTCTACGTTTCTGATTCGATCACGCAAGGAAACTCCGAGCATAGCCCTCTCCATTGCCCTTTGAGTGACTGTAAGCTTTCTGATAAGGCCCATTGTAAGCGACCACATCTCAGAGCCATATGTCATCACTGGCAACACACACTGGTCATAGACTTTCGTCTTGAGACACTGCGGTAAGTTGGACGAGAAGACACCGCGCAACTTCCCAAACGCTGCCCAGCCGAGTCGGATTCGACGGTTGACCTCTTTCTCGAAGTTGGCCCTACCCAATTGGATCGTTTGTCCCAGGTACACATAGTCGCCCACAACTTCGAGTGTAGAGTCTCCAATCTTGATAGGAGTGGGTGTAACATGGGCATTCAACATCAACTTAGTTTTGTCCATGTTCATCCTAAGACCCACTCTTTCGGAAGCTCTACTGAGATCATCGAGCATTGTACTGAGGTCCTCCATGGTCTCAGCCATAACCACTATATCGTCGGCAAACCGAAGGTGAGTGATGTACTCGCCATTGACGTTGATGCCTAGCCCTCTCCAGTCCAGAACCTTGAAGACATCCTCCAGTGCAGCGGTAAAGAGCTTCGGAGATATTATGTCTCCCTGTCTCACACCTCACTGCAGAAGGACGGGTTCCGAGGTCTGATCCTGGAGTCGAACTGACATTGTGGCGTTTTTGTATAAACACTTCGATGTACCGGTAGTCAATTTGGCACCGTTGGAGAGACTGCAGTACAGCCCAAGTCTCGATTGAATCGAAGGCTTTCTCGTAGTCCACAAACGCTAAACAGAGAGGCAGGTTGTACTCTTCGGTCTTCTGTATAACCTGCCGCAGCGTATGTATGTGGTCTACGGTGCTGAAGCCTTTACGGAATCCGGCTTGTTCGGGAGGCTGGAAATCGTCAAACCTGCGTGCGAGACGATTCGTGATGACTCTTGAAAACAGCTTGTAGACATGGCTAAGGAGTGTGATGGGCCTATAGTTCTTCAGTAGGGCATTGTCCCCCTTCTTGAAGAAGAGTACCACCACACCCCTGCACCATGCCTGTGGCGTTTTCCCCTCGAGTATGACGGAATCAAAAAGCTTCTGAAATGCCTTAAGTACTGGTTTTCCACCCGCCTTCAGGAGTTCGGCCGTAATTCCGTCATCACCCGGTGCCTTGTTGTTCTTAAGTTGTTTCAGAGCCATCCTATAATCTCATACAGGCTGACGTCCGGAATGTCTTCGGTATAGTGTCGGGTCAATCTAGCTCTTGGGTCATTCGCTAGATTCGCGACGGGTTTACTTTTTGACGTGTACAACTGTCCATAGAATCTCTCGATCTCCCTCAGAAGCTCCGGTTTGGCGGACACGATCCTGCCATCATCGGTCTTTAGTTTCATCTGTTGTCATCTGCTTTGCCCGACAGTATTATAAGG
The DNA here is from genome assembly GCA_949775005.1 of Orthosia gothica. Lineage (NCBI taxonomy): Eukaryota > Metazoa > Arthropoda > Insecta > Lepidoptera > Noctuidae > Orthosia > Orthosia gothica. The sequence goes on from CATKRY010000068.1 coordinate 6,182, forward strand.
TTAGGTAGGACACCCACCAACCACCCATGGCCCCACCGACATCTTGTCATATGGGCCGAATCTCAAGGAGACGGCTGCGGACATAGCCCGCCAAAAAGGCGTGCTATCACCGCAGTCGCTTCTTGACTCCTTTACAAATCTCGTCCTGTCCCTTTTGCGCCTTTCTCCCCATTCTGGGGCGGCCGCTAGCGTCGTACCCCGCTCTTGGGTATGGACGATACAGTACGCCTTCGCTGCCCGTTGCGTACCTAGCCCTCAGCAAGTGAGGGTGTGATGCCGTGGGGAAAAGAATATATAAATAGACATAATAATACACAGTTAAAACATATACATAACAGATCAAGACAAAACAATTATACAGTTTAAACATTAACTCTTTTTTTTTTTTTTTTTTTTTTTTTTTTTTTTTTTTTTTCCCTTTCTTTCCTTTCTGTATACCCTTTCTTTTGTATACCATTTTAATAATATTCCTCTTTTTTTTTTTTTTTTTTTTTTTTTTTTTTTTTTTTTTTTTTTTTTTTTTTTCTTATATCACTTATCCAATTGTTTTCCTTTTTTTTTTTTTTTTTTCTTTTCTAACCAATTTTCTTTCTTTCCTTTCTTTTTCCTTTTCCTTTTTTTTTTTTTTTTCCTTTTTTTTTTTTTTTTTTCTTTCACTTAACCTAGTCTTCTCTCTCCTCGTCCTCCAGGCTGCTCCTTATGGCATGCCAGCCATGGGCGAAGTCCCTGAGCCGCCGGAAGTTGGCCTCTGAGGCCACGAGATCCCCGTAGTAAACTGGACCCTCCTCCGTGCGAGTGATCCCATCCATCATCTCTCGTCGCTGATCTTCATACATGGGGCATCTCCACAATATGTGGTCCAAACATTCGTCTTCCTCTCCGCAGTAGCACACGCTAACCTCACATAACTTCATCTCATACAGTCTCTTACGGAAGCATCCATGCCCGGTCAGGATCTGCGAGACTTGATAGTCCGGCTCAACCCAAGTCGCCTTGAGTCTTGCCGCCACGTCCGGGAAGTACCGATATAGTTCCCTACCCCTGTTCTCCGCTTCCCATCTCTGCTGCCACTTGGCTACAGCCTCGTCCGCGATGACCCCTCTCCCTGTCCTGAACGCATCCCGAGGCAGGTGGCGGATGTCGTCGATCATGCCAGCACGAGCCACCTCGAGGTCGGCCGGCAACACCCCTGCCAAGACAGGTAGTGCCGCTGTGCTGACGGACCGATAGGCCTTCGTCAGAAGGACGAGTGCGGGCCTCTGTGTCCTCTGTAACACCGACCTGACCATGTACGTGTTCACGCGTCCCCACCAACATCCTGCGGCATAAGTGACAATAGGCACATAGATGCCCTTGTACAGGACCTTAAGGGCCCTGTACCGAACACCCCAGGATGAGGTGGAAACGCGTGACATCTTGCCCAGCCCCGCTGCAGCACGCTCGCCGATGGACTGAGCGTGTTCTCCGAACGACATATTTGCGTCAATCACCACACCCAGAACCTTTGTGGATCGCACGCTCTTGACTGAGGTCCCATCGAGTCGCACCGTGGGAGGGCGCTTGGATAGACCACCCCTCAGAGTCATAGAATACGACTTCGAGGGGGAGAAGCCAAGCCTGTTACGGCCCCCCCACTCGCTAATTAGTGCCATGGCGCACAAGGCCGAAGCCTCTATGCCGGATCGAGAGTCCGACTCGATGAGAACCGTTACATCATCGGCGTACGCGACCACTTTTACACCGTCTGGGTATGGCAATCGAAGCAAGCCGTCCAGGAGAAGGTTCCATAGTGGTGGTCCCAATACAGAACCCTGCGGGCACCCCATGGTCGAGGCCTTCCACACAACCCTGCTCCCTGCGAAGAGACCGACTCGGCGGTTGCAGAAGTACGCCGCCAGCATCCGATAGATGTTTGGCGGGCACCCCCCCCTCTTCGCCTTGAGCAGGATCATGGGCCACCACGCATTGTCGAAAGCCCCAGATATGTCCAGGAAGATGGCCTGGACATATTTGGAGCGGCTATCTTTCACGGTGTCGACAATAGAATTCAGGGCCGTCAGCGTTGACCTACCGCGAGAGAACCCGTGCTGGCATGAGGACACCCCGCGCGTAATTTGCGGTGCAGACTGCAGCATAATGCGCTCTAAGATTTTGCCCAAGACAGGGAGAAGCGTGATGGGCCGATACGCTTTGGGATCGGTTAGCGGTTTATCATTACCTTTCGGCAGCACGATCAACCGACCGTCCTTCCACGTATCGGGGAAAACGCCCTCCGAGACGCACATGCCAAACATGTGTGTCAGCTCAGCAGCCGCCGCCAGCCACACACGCCTGACAATGCCCGCCGTTATCCCATCGATACCCGGGGCCGTGGTTAGGTAGGACAGTTGTGGAGGAGTTGTGGTGGTTGCCTGAAAACAGGTAACCACCAACAGGGGAGTCTAGCCAGCTCTCCTTAATTCCGGAGCCCGCGGCATACTCCCAAAGACCCCCATCGATTGCGGTATGGGGTACGGGATGTGTTGTGGACCGGAGGGCTTGCCTTAATTGGCCGGCCCGCGGGAATGGAAAACCCTATAAAACCCGACAGCGAAGTCGTAAAAACCTGTAGATACCAGGCGACCTCTACAGTATATAGCTACACTGGTACAGGAATGGGCGTCACCCGACAGTGTTATTTATATCGTCCCATACTCGTGGGAATAAAATGGAAAAAATTAACAAAACAACAACAAAAGAAGAAAAAAAGAAGGAGGAGGAAGAGAAGGTGGAGATGAAGGAGGAGAAGAAGAAGGAGAGGAAGGTGAGGCAGGCGAAGAAGACTGTTGAAAAGGAACTTCGCGTCTCAGTGTTGCGTCTGTCGGAGTCCTCCGGCGAATCGGACGCAAAAATGGTTTCGTGCGTATCCGGCTCGGAGAGCGAGAAAGAGGACGCTTGCCCAATGAACGTTGACTCGAGCAGCGAAAACGAGGAGACTCGCAAGTGGCGCAAAAGAGCAATGGGCGAGCATGGAGAGGAGATGGCGTCGGCGCAAAAAGGGGCGGCGCACAAATCTAAGAGAGGGAGAGGCCGACCGCCCACCACTGGGGAATACGTCGGCCTAGCCGCGGCCCAGGCCCGTCTTAATGCGGCAAAAGCGGAAACACTCCAGATAGAGGCCGAGGAGCAAATAGCGGAGGTCGCCAAGACACTCAAACTGTCAAGACATGCCTGCCGCAGCGGCCTAAACCCCCCGGCACCAGAGGAGGACACGGAGCAGTCTCTAGCAGCACTTAACTACTTGCTGCTAGAGTCTCTGCTACCGCTGCGGAAAACCGGGCCACCGGGCGCGTGAGTGCCGGGCCGAGCCCAACTGCGCCACCTGCGCAGCAGCGGGCAAACCGGCTGGGCACTCTCTTGGTGGTGCAGGCTGTGTGGGCAAAGCCCAGAACAAAACTAAGGGCGGTGGGCCTACCCAAGGCCCAAAAGCAGCGGAGGGGCCAATGGAGACCGCCACATAAATGCCCGGACTCGCCTTTCTGCAGGCGAACATTAACCACTCTGCCAGGGCCCAGGATCTTTTCACCCAGACCCTGGCAGAGTGGGGAATCAAAGTGGCCGTAGTCGCCGAGCCCTACTTTGTCCCCACCCGAGATGACTGGGTCGGTGGCCGGGATGGCTTGGTGGCCATCGCTGCCCCGGCTGCCTCTGGCGCCCCGCCCATCGGCCACGTGTCGATGGGTAGGGACTACGTACTGGCAGCCGTGGGTGGCATCACAGTGATAGGGGTGTACTTCTCACCCAACCGGGCCCTCGCCGACTTTGAGGAAATGCTCGGGGAGGTGGGCGCCCTGGTTGGGCAGGTCGCCCCTAGCCCCGTGCTAGTCTCTGGGGATTTCAACGCCAAATCAACGGCGTGGGGATCCCCGGCGACGGATGCGCGGGGTGAGTGTCTAGAGGAGTGGGCGGTCTCCATGGGCTTGGCCGTCCTCAACACCGGGTCGGAGGACACGTGCGTGCGGCAACAGGGTGGGTCTATAGTCGATATCACGTTGGCATCGCCCGCCCTGGCGCGCCGTGTCCAGAATTGGAGGGTGGTGGTGGGCGTGGAGACACTGTCGGACCACCGTTACATCCGATTCGATGTCTCCGCGCTCCCCACCGGCGGCCAGGAGGGGAACCTTACTGTTGTTGGTGGCGGCCCGCGCTGGGTGCTGGGGCGGCTCGATAGGGAGGTCGCCAGAGAGGCCGCTGTAGTCGAGGACTGGGTGTCCGGGCCCGACATTGGCCAGGACGTGGACGAGGAGGCAGGGCGCCTTGCGGCCTCGCTGGGCCGCATATGCGACGCGGCGATGCCCAGGGCGAGACCCCTCCCTCCTCGGCATCGGGTGTATTGGTGGAGCGACGAGCTCCGCCGCATGCGCATCGATTGCGGTAGGGCACGCCGCCAATACACTCGATGCAGGCGGGGGCGAGTCCGGGACGCGAATGAGGAGAATGCCTCCTACGCCGCCTACAGGGCTTTGCGCGAAACGTTCCAGTTGGCAATCGCGCGGGCCAAGGAGGCGGCGTGGGAGGAATGGTTGCGGACCCTCGATGGCGACCCTTGGGGTAGGCCGTACAAAGCAGTCAGAAAAAAGCTGCGGCCCTGGGCTCCCCCCCGTCACTTCTAGCGTGGACGGGGGTCTTCTCGAAGAGGTGGTGGGCACCCTCTTCCCGCAGCGAGACGAGTGGGTGCCTCCGGCGATGGCCCGACACGGTGCGCGATCGGCCGAGGTTGAGGACGATGTCCCCGCACCGCCGGTGTCAGAGGCCGAATTCGGGGCGGCCGTCCTCAGGCTCAAGATGAAGAGGACCGCCCCGGGCCCGGACGGCGTTCCGGGGACGGCATTAGCGATCGCGCTGGAGGAGATCGGAGAGAGGGTGAGGTCCCTCTTCACCGCATGCGTGGTGCAGGGTCGATTCCCGCGCGTGTGGAAGACGGGCAAGCTCGTACTACTGCCGAAGGCAGGGCGCCCGGCCGGACTGCCGTCGTCCTACCGTCCGATCGTGTTGCTCGGCGAGGTGAGCAAGCTCTTCGAACGTGTGCTCGCGGCTCGCCTGGCCGAGTGCATGGATCCGGATCTGGACGACGCGCAGTTCGGTTTCCGCCAGGGTCGGTCGACCCTGGACGCCGTTGCGCGGGTGAGAGATCTCACCGAGGAGGCCGTCTCCCGGGGTGGCGTGTTGCTTGCGGTGTCATTGGACATCCGCAACGCATTCAACACGCTGCCCTGGGAAACGATAAAGGCGGCGCTGCGGTTTCACGGCGTGCCGCAGTACCTCCAGCGGGTCATCGCCGACTACTTTGCCGGCAGAGCCGTCGTTTTCCCGACGAGGGCCGGCGAGGGGAGGAGGGATATATCGTGCGGTGTTCCGCAGGGGTCTGTTCTTGGCCCTCCCCTGTGGAACATCGGCTACGACTGGGTGCTGCGCGGGGCCACTTTGCGGGGGGTCAGCGTAATCTGTTACGCCGATGACACCCTCGTGCTAGCCCGCGGCGGCACCTACAGAGAGGCATCCCTGCTCGCCACGGCGGGTGTGGCCCAGGTAGTGGGGAGGATCCGTGCCCTGGGGCTCGAGGTGGCCCTGGAAAAGTCAGAGGCCCTCCTGTTTCACGGGCCCCGACAGAGGCCGCCGCCGGGGGCCTCCATTGTTGTGGGAGGAACTTCCATCGCCGTCGGTACTTCGATGAAGTATCTGGGGCTCGTACTCGACGGCCGATGGAAGTTCGAGGAGCACTTCCGGCGGTTGGCCCCAAAGTTGTTGGCCACCGCTGGGGCATTGGGGCGGATCCTCCCAAATGTTGGGGGGCCGGGTGGAGTCTGCCGACGCCTGTACACGGGTGTGGTGCGCTCCATGGCGCTCTACGGGGCGCCAATATGGGTAGGAGCCATGAGCGGCCCGAATCTGGCTGCGCTGCGACGACCGCAGCGCGCCATGGCGCTCAGAGTGGCCCGGGCGTACCGCACCGTGTCGTGCGTCGGCGCGTGTGTGCTCGCCGGTACGCCGCCGTGGGACCTCGATGCAGAGGTACTCGCCGCGGCGTACTGGCGAACGAAAGAGGCGATTGCGGGCGGCGGTCCATTACGGAGACCCTGGAGCCGGCGTTGCTGGATGGGGTGGTTCGGTCACTGTTTCCGCGCAGGACCGAGTTCACCCCACCAACGATGAATCCCCCACTGGGGGGGGTGGTGGCTTCGCCGGAGGAGGAGGTCCCTCCAGTATCAGCGGAGGAACTTCGTGCGGGGGTTCTGTCCCTCCGCGCGAAGAAGACGGCCCCTGGGCCAGATGGCGTCCCCGCACGGGTGGTTGCCATCGCGGCGTCCCTCATGGAGGATAGGTTTCGGGACCTCTTCAGCGCGTGTCTTACGGCTGGGAGGTTCCCGAAACTGTGGAAGGAGGGGCAGTTATGCCTCCTCCGGAAGGAGGGACGCCCGGTGGATTCCCCCTCGGCATACCGGCCCATCGTTCTGCTCGATGAGGTCGGTAAATTGTTCGAGGGGATCATCGCCACCCGGCTAAATAGCCTGTTGCGGGAGGTAGGGCCTGACCTGTCGGACGCCCAATTCGGTTTTCGCCGAGGGCGTTCGACGGTCGACGCGTTGGCCCTACTCAGGGGCCACGTGCAGGAGGCGGTCGAGTCGGGGGACGGAGTGTTGGCGGTGTCGTTCGACATTGCCAACGCCTTCAACTCCGTGCCCCACTCGACCATATTGGAGGCACTCCGGTACCACGGAGTGCCTCCATATCTGCGGGCGATCCTGGCCAGCTACCTGGAGGACAGAGAGGTCCTCCTGGCGGACAAGACGGCCAGGATCAGGCGCTACGGAGCGGAGTGCGGTGTTCCGCAGGGGTCGGTGCTAGGGCCCCCCTTGTGGAACATCGCATTCGACTGGCTCCTGCGGGGCACCCTCCTCCAGGGCACGAGTGTCATCTGTTACGCGGATGACACTCTCCTCGTTGCCCGGGGGAGGGACTTTGGGGAGGCGGCCTGTTTGGCCTCGGCTGGCGGATCCTTGGTGGCAGGTAGGATCCGCCAGCTTGGACTGAGGGTAGCGCTACACACCCGGGCCCTCTGTCCGTCCAGCGTCGACAGGACGGACAGCTGCTACCGCTGCGGCAAGGACGACCACAAGGCCGCCTCCTGCAAGGCCGCCACGCCGCACTGCGCGGTGTGTGCCGCCAGTGGCCGCCCAGCCGGCCACGTTACAAAGGGGAGGAAATGCAATCCTCCCCCAAAGAGGGGCAAAGCGCAGGCTACGATCCGGCCTGCCGCTACCACCGCCGTCGTTCCAGAGACTGGGACTACGGTGGCTGCTGGCCTGGCTCTGCCTGAGGAGGAGGGTGCGATGTCCGATTAATGGATAGAGTCGAACATCGCATCCTCCAGGCGAACACCAACCACTGCAGAGCGGCCCAGGATCTGCTGATGCAGACCATGGCCGAGTGGTTGGTGGACCTGGCGGTGGTCGCCGAGCCGTACTCGATCCCTGGCCGTTGGCTGGGTGATCGGGACGGCTTGGTGGCGTTGGTGTCGCGGCCCGCCACGGACTCCCCTCCCCTCTCGCTTTTAGAGAGAGGACCGGGATACGTGGCCGCCACGTGGGGAGAAATTGCCCTGGTCGGGGTGTATTTCTCCCCAAACCGCCCTCTAAGGGACTTCGAGGATTTTCTCGAGGTCCTTACGGCAGTCGTCGGGAGGGCGGCGCCACGCCAGGTCGCCGTGTTGGGCGACCTGAACGCCAAGTCGGTGGCATGGGGCAACCCGGCCACCTCTTGCAACGTCCGGGGACGCGCCGCCGAATTTTGGGCGGCTTCGTGCGGTGTGTCCCTCCTAAACAGGGGGCAGGTTCACACATGTGTGCGGCAGCGGGGAGGGTCGGTGGTTGACGTCTCGTTCGCCACCCCCGTGTTAGCCGCCCGCGTCGTGAACTGGCGGGTGGAGATGGTGGAGACCATGTCGGACCACCGATATGTGCGGTTCGACATAGTCCCCACCCAGGGCCCGCGGGGTGGGACGGCTCGGCGGTCTGGCCGATCCCCCTTCCCGCGGTGGGCTCTCACCCGCCTGGACCGGGAGGCAGCCCTGGAGGCGGCGTTCCTCCAGGACTGGCTCTCGCCCCCTGTGGAGGCCGCCGTGGACGTTGACGCCGCAGCGGTCCAGCTCCGAGGGTCCTTGACCGAGGTGTGCAACTCCAGCATGCCTCGGTCTCGCCGTCCGCCTCCCCGTCGCGCCGTTTACTGGTGGACGGAGGGGCTGGCGGAGCTACGGGCCGCCTGCGTGGCGGCCAGGAGGGCCTATACGCGGAGCCGGCGGCGCACAACCCGATCACAGGCCGAGGAGGACCGCCTCTACGCTTCCTACATAGAGGCAAAGACGGTCCTCAAGTCGGAAATGTGCGCCGCCAAGGACTCGGCGAGAGCCGAGATGCTGGAGGGTCTCGACCGGGATCCATATGGGAGACCGTACAAGGTGGCGCGGAACCAGCTGCGGCCCTATGGTCCCCCACTGTCGGAGACCCTCGAGCCGGCGTTGCTGGATGGGGTGGTCCGGTCCTTGTTTCCGCGCAGGACCGACTTCACCCCACCAGTGATGGACCCCCCGCGGGAGGCGGCCTCGCCGGAGGAGGAGATTCCCCCGGTGACGGCGGATGAGATTCGTGAGGGGATTCTCCGCCTCCGAGCGAAGAAGACGGCCCCTGGGCCGGACGGCGTCCCTGCACGGGTGGCGGCAATAGCTGCCTCTCAGATGCAGGACAGGTTTCGGGAACTCTTCAGCGCGTGCTTTACGGCTGGGCGGTTCCCGAAACTGTGGCGGGAGGGGCAGCTGTGCCTCCTCCGCAAGGAGGGACGCCCGGTGGACTCCCCCTCGGCATACCGGCCCATCGTTCTTCTCGATGAGGTCGGTAAAATGTTCGAGGGGATCGTCGCCGACCGGCTCAACAGCCATCTGCGGGGGGTGGGGCCAGACCTGTCGGACGCCCAGTTCGGGTTTCGACGTGGGCGTTCGACGGTCGACGCCTTGGCCCTGCTCAAGGCCCAGGTGCAAGAGGCAGTGGGGTCGGGGGAGGGGGTGTTGGCGGTCTCGTTCGACATCGCCAACGCCTTCAACTCCGTGCCACACTCGACGATATTGGAGGCGCTTCGGTATCACGGAGTGCCCCAATACCTGCGGGACCTCCTGGCCAGCTACTTGGAGGACCGCGAGGTCCTTCTTGTGGACAAGACGGCGACGGTCAGGAGGTACGGCGCGGAGTCCGGTGTTCCGCAGGGGTCGGTCCTAGGCCCACCCCTGTGGAACATCGGTTTCGACTGGCTCTTGCGGGGAGCCCTCCTCCGGGGGACGAGCGTCATCTGCTACGCGGACGACACACTGCTCGTTGCCCGGGGGAAGGACTTTAGGGAGGCGGCCTGTCTGGCATCGGCTGGCGGATCTTTGGTCGCCGGAAGGATCCGCCAGCTGGGACTGCGGGTGGCGCTGCACAAGACCGAGGCCGTGTTCTTCCACGGGCCTCGGCAGCGCTACCCGCCTGACGCCCACATAGTCGTGGAGGGCGTCAGGATTGCGGTCGGGACCCAGATGAAATATCTGGGCCTCCTGCTAGACAGCAGGTGGCGCTTCAGCGCACACTTCAGCGGGCTGTCGACGCGCCTGCTGAAGGCCGCCGATGCCCTCTCGTGGCTCCTCCCGAACCTGGGCGGGCCCAAGGAGCGGTGCCGGCGCTTATACGCCGGCATCTTGAAGAGTATGGCCCTCTATGGGGCTCCGATTTGGGCGGACTCCCTCCGCAGGAGGGAGAACGCGACCGCCATCCGCGGGCCCCAGAGGGCCATCGCACAGCGGGTGTCGAGGGCCTACCGGTCGGTGGGCTTTGCGGCGGCGTGCGCTCTGGCGGGCACCCCTCCCTGGGAGTTGGAGGCGTGGGTGCTCGCCAAAGTGTACGAGTGGTCAGCGCGGCGTAAGGCGCTAGGTGAGCGCCCCGCCGCGGAAGAGCGGGAGGCCGTGCGGCGGGAGGCGAGGGAAGCCATCGTCCTCCATTGGACCGCAGACCTCGCCACCGCCACGTTTGGGCGCCGGACGCTGGACGCGCTCGGTCCAGTCCTGCAGGGCTGGCTCGAGCGGCCACACGGTTTCCTCTCGTTCCGTTTGGTGCAGGTGTTGTCCGGACATGGTTGTTTCGGAACGCACCTGCACCGGATCCGGAGGGAGGAAACCCCGGCGTGCCACGACTGTGGCGCGGCGGAGGACACGGCGCAGCACACCCTGGAGGTGTGCCCGGCCTGGGCCGAGCTGCGCCGTGAACTCATTGGAGTAGTCGGGCAAGACCTCTCGCTTCCCGGCGTGGTCAACTCCATGCTGGGGAGCGAGGAGGCCTGGGCGGCGGTTGCCTCCTTTTGCGAGGATGTCATGTCGCAAAAGGAGGCAGCGGAGCGCGCGCGGGAGGACGATCCTCTCGCTGCGCCGCTCCGCAGGCGAAGAAGGGGTGGGAGAAGGCGGTTATACGACCGTCTCCTCCCACCTCCTGGTGGTGACTAGCGGGCGACAGGCGCGGGGGCGCCTCTCGTCTGCATTGCACAGTCACCACCCTCGTCAAGTGGGAATGGCCGAGCACTCACGGTCGTTCCCGGGCCCCTCCACTTGGAGGGGCGTGCGGGGCCTGCCGTAAAGGCGGGCAATCGTCGGCGGAGGGCTGGACGTAAAGGCTGTGCCAGTTTCCCAGTCCTCCTCCAAACAGACGATGCGGGAGTGCCGCTGGGTTATTTTAGTGGGTATACCGGAACTTTCCGGGGAGTCCCACATAGCCCGTCCCCATTCCCCCAAGGGGCGGGTATGCGTAATGCATTTTTTCCCAGCGTGATCAAAAAAAAAAAAAAAAAAAAGGTTAGGTTGGGGAGCTACCGTTGCGGCAAGGAGGGCCACAAGTCCGCCTCGTGCGAGGCCGCCAAGCCGCACTGCGCCGTCTGTGCAGCCGTTGGCCGCCCGGCAGGGCACGTGATGCAGGGGAGGATGTGCAATCCTCCCCCCAAGAAGGGAAGAGCACAGGCGCCGAGAAGGCCTGCCGCTACCTCCGCCGTGGCGGAAGATGGCCTTCCGGCTGCTGCCGGCCTGGCTGAGGAAGAGGGGGGTGCGATGTCCGATTAATGCCAGTCGAACATCGCATCCTCCAGGCGAACACCAACCACTGCAGAGCGGCTCAGGATCTGCTGATCCAGACCGTGGCTGAGTGGTTGGTGGACGTGGCGGTGGTTGCCGAGCCTTACTCGGTCCCCAGTACCTGGCTGGGCGACCGAGACGGCTTGGTGGCGTTGGTGGCGCGGTCCTCCACGGACTCCCCTCCCCTCTCGCTTTTAGAGAGGGGACCGGGATACGTGGCCGCCGCGTGGGGGGGGGATACGGCCCTGGTCGGGGTCTATTTCTCCCCAAACCGCCCTCTAAGGGATTTCGAGGACTTCCTCGAAATCCTAACGGCAGTCGCCGGGAGGGCGGCACCACGCCAGGTCGCCATATTGGGCGACCTGAACGCCAAGTCGGAGGCTTGGGGCAACCCGGCTGCCTCCTGCAACGTCCGGGGACGCGCCGTCGAATTTTGGGCGGCCTCGTGCGGCGTTTCCCTCCTCAACAGGGGGGCGGTCCACACGTGTGTGCGGCAACGGGGAGGATCGGTGGTAGACGTCTCGTTTGCCACCCCTGCCCTGGCCGCCCGCGTTGTGAACTGGCGGGTGGAGACGGTGGAGACTTTGTCGGACCACCGGTACGTGCGGTTCGACATCTCCACCGGCCCCCGGGAGGGGACGGGCCGCGCTGGCCAATCTCCCTTCCCGCGATGGGCTCTCACCCGCCTGGACCGGGAGGCAGCCAAGGAGGCAGCCTTTCTCCAGGACTGGCTCTCACCCCCTGTAGAGCCGGTCCTGGACGTGGACCGCGTGGCGGTCCAGCTCAGGGCGTCCCTGACCGAGGTGTGCAACGCCAGCATGCCTCGGTCACGCCGGCCGGCTCCCCGTCGCGCCGTTTACTGGTGGTCGGAGGAGCTGGCAGGGCTACGGGCCACCTGCGTGGCGGCCAGGAGGGCCTACACGCGGAGTCGGCGGCGCACTACCCGGTCTCAGGCCGGGGAGGACCGCCTCTACGCCTCTTATCTAGAGGCAAAGACGGTCCTCAAGGCGGCTATGTGCGCCGCCAAGGACTCGGCGCGGGCCGAGATGCTGGAGGGCCTCGACAGGGATCCATTTGGGAGGCCATATAAGGCGGCGCGGAACCAACTGCGCCCCTTTGGTCCCCCCATTACGGAGACCCTGGAGCCGGCGTTGCTGGATGGGGTGGTTCGGTCACTGTTTCCGCGCAGGACCGAGTTCACCCCACCAACGATGAATCCCCCACTGGGGGGGGTGGTAGCTTCGCCGGAGGAGGAGGTGCCTCCAGTATCAGCGGAGGAAGTTCGCGCGGGGGTTCTGTCCCTCCGCGCGAAGAAGACGGCCCCTGGGCCAGATGGCGTCCCCGCACGGGTGGTTGCCATCGCGGCGTCCCTCATGGAGGATAGGTTTCGGGACCTCTTCAGCGCGTGTCTTACGGCTGGGAGGTTCCCGAAACTGTGGAAGGAGGGGCAGTTATGCCTCCTCCGGAAGGAGGGACGCCCGGTGGATTCCCCCTCGGCATACCGGCCCATCGTTCTGCTCGATGAGGTCGGTAAATTGTTCGAGGGGATCATCGCCACCCGGCTAAATAGCCAGTTGCGGGAGGTAGGGCCTGACCTGTCGGACGCCCAATTCGGTTTTCGCCGAGGGCGTTCGACGGTCGACGCGTTGGCCCTACTCAGGGGCCACGTGCAGGAGGCGGTCGAGTCGGGGGACGGAGTGTTGGCGGTGTCGTTCGACATTGCCAACGCCTTCAACTCCGTGCCCCACTCGACCATATTGGAGGCACTCCGGTACCACGGAGTGCCTCCATATCTGCGGGCGATCCTGGCCAGCTACCTGGAGGACAGAGAGGTCCTCCTGGTGGACAAGACGGCCAGGATCAGGCGCTATGGAGCGGAGTGCGGTGTTCCACAGGGGTCGGTGCTAGGGCCCCCCTTGTGGAACATCGCATTCGACTGGCTCCTGCGGGGCACCCTCCTCCAGGGCACGAGTGTCATCTGTTACGCGGATGACACTCTCCTCGTTGCCCGGGGGAGGGACTTTGGGGAGGCGGCCTGTTTGGCCTCGGCTGGCGGATCCTTGGTGGCAGGTAGGATCCGCCAGCTTGGACTGAGGGTAGCGCTGAACAAGACCGAGGCCGTGTTCTTTCACGGGCCTCGGCAGCGCTGCCCTCCAGACGCCCACATCGTCGTGGAGGGCGTCCGGATAGGGGTCGGGGCCCAGATGAAGTATCTGGGCCTCGTGCTAGACAGCAGGTGGCGCTTCGGCCCGCATTTCAGCGGGCTGTCGACGCGCCTGCTGAAAGCTGCGGACGCCCTCTCATGGCTCCTTCCCAACCTCGGGGGGCCCAGTGCACGGTGCCGGCGATTGTATGCCGGCATCTTGCGAAGCATGGCGCTCTACGGCGCACCCATCTGGGCGGACTCCCTCCACAGGAGGGAGAATGCAACCGCCATCCGCAAGCCCCAAAGGGCTATTGCACTGCGGGTGGCGAGGGCCTACCGCTCAGTGGGCTTTTCTGCGGCGTGCGCTCTGGCGGGCACCCCTCCCTGGGAGTTGGAGGCATGGGTGCTCGCCAGAGTGTACGATTGGACGGCGCGGCGGAAGGCGCTCGGAGAGCGCCCCGCCCCTGAGGAGAGGGAGGCCGTGCGGCGGGAGGCGAGGGACGCCATCGTCCTCCATTGGACGGAGGACCTCGCCTCCGCCGCCTTTGGCCGTCGTACGCTGGACGCGCTCGGTCCAGCCCTGCAGGGCTGGCTCGAGCGACCCCACGGTTTCCTCTCGTTCCGTCTAGTGCAGGTGTTGTCCGGACATGGGTGTTTCGGAACGCACCTGCATCGGATCCGGAGGGAGGAAACCCCGGGGTGCCACGACTGTGGCGCTGTGGAGGACACGGCGCAGCACACCCTCGAGGTGTGCCCAGCCTGGGCAGAGCTGCGCCGTGCCCTGATAGATGTGATTGGGCAGGACCTCTCGCTTCCCAGTGTGGTCAACTCCATGCTGGGGAGTGAGGAGGCCTGGGCCGCGGTTGCCTCCTTTTGCGAGGTCGTGATTTCGCAAAAGGAGGCGGCGGAGCGTGCGCGGGAGGATGATCCTCTCGCGCCGCCGCTCCGCAGGCGAAGAAGGGGTGGGAGAAGGCGGTTGTACGATCGTCTCCTCCCACCACCTGGTGGTGACTAGCGGGCGACAGGCGCGGGGGCGCCTTCGCTCGCATTGCACGAGTCACCACCCTCGTCGGGCGGGAACGGCCGAGCACTCGCTGTCGTTCCCGGGCCCCTCCACTAAGGGAGGGGCGTGAAGGCCCCGCTGTAAAGGCGGGCGGTCGTCGGCGGAGGACTGGGCGTAAAGGCTGTGCCAGTTTCCCAGTCCTCCTCCAAACAGACGATGCGGGAGTGCCGCTGGGTTATTTTAGTGGGTATACCGGAACATTCCGGGGAGTCCCACATAGCCCGTCCCCATTCCCCCAAGGGGCGGGTATGCGTAATGCATTTTTTCCCAGCGAGATCAAAAAAAAAAAAAAAAAAAAAAAAAAGGTTAGGTTGGGGACCTCTCGCGCCGCCGCTCCGCAGACGAAGAAGGGGTGGGAGAAGGCGGTTATAAGACCGTCTCCTCCCACCTCCCGGTGGTGACTAGCGGGCGACAGGCGCGGGGGCGCCTGTCGTCTGCATTGCACTAGTCACCACCCTCGACGGGCGGGAATGGCCGAGCACGTGGTCATTCCCGGGCCCCTCCACTAAGGGAGGGGCGTGAAGGCCCCGCTGTTAAGGCGGGCGGTCGTCGGCGGAGGACTGGGCGTAAAGGCTGTGCCAGTTTCCCAGTCCTCCTCCAAACAGACGATGCGGGAGTGCCGCTGGGTTATTTTAGTGGGTATACCGGAACATTCCGGGGAGTCCCACATAGCCCGTCCCCATTCCCCCAAGGGGCGGGTATGCGTAATGCATTTTTTCCCAGCGTGATCAAAAAAAAAAAAAAAAAAAAAAAAAAAAAGGTTAGGTTGGGGTGCGGGTCAGGTAACCTCCACGTTGGCCTAGTTGGTTGCTGGTCTCTTACGGATACGTCCGGGGGGAAGAGCAACCCGCTGGGCTGGTGCACCCTGGGCACCGTCAGTAACTTCCCATTCGTGGGTTCTTGTTGGCGGTGGCGAATACCTGACGGGGGGGGAGGGGGGGACTCGTCGCTCTGGGTGTTCCCCTGATTAGCAGGGGACACTCCAGACGCGACGCAGGGGTAGGCGGGGTAGGTAGCGGTAGGTCAGCGGTGGGGCTCACTTCCTGGCCTCTGGGCGGGCCGCCTTCCCCTGCGGGGGGGAACGCCCGGGGCACCCCAGCTCTGCACCCTGCACTGCCCGGCTCTGCAGTGACCGGCTCTGCCCGCTCTGCACCTGGCTTTGCACTCGGCGCTCGTGCGGTTTGAGCTCACCGAGTGCACTGACCAGCTCTGCACCCTGCTTTGCCCGGCTCTGCATCCGGGCTTTGCCCGCTCTGCACCTGGCTCTGCAGCCCGGAATCTCTTCTGCGGGTGGGGGTGGCCGCGGCTCGGGGGCGGGAGGTGGGCCCACGAGGAGGTAGTGGCTTGTCGTTGCCGACCCTCCTTTGACGTGGGATGGTCGGCAGGGACAAGTCAATGGTTGGAGGAGGCGGCGGAGTGTCGGTCTCGACGCTTCGCCGCACACGCGGAGGGCGGCGTCTGGCCTTCGCGGAATCTGGCCAGATGCCGCATAGGAGGGGACCGTTAGGTCCAGCGCGGTGGGGGGTACGGCGCGGCACACCGTCTAGGTGTGCCCAGCGGGGGCGTAGCTGCGCCGTGCCCTGAGGAGGAGGTTGTGTGACAGGTCCTCTCGCTTCCCGGTGTGGTAAATCCATGCTGGGGAGCGGGGAGGCCTGGGCGGCGGTTGCCTCCTTTTGCGAGGACGCCATGTCGCAAAAGGAGGCAGCGGTGGGGGTGGGAGAGGGCGGTTGTACGATCGCCTGCGCCCACCCCCTGGTGGTGATTAGCGGGCGGCAGGTGCGGGGGCGCCTGTCGTCTGCATTGCACAATCACCACCCTCGTCGGGCGGGAATGGCCGATCACTCACGGTCATTCCCGGGCCCCTCCACTGAGGGAGGGGCGTGCGGGGCCCGCCATTATGGTGGGCAGTCGTCGGCGGAGGACTGGGCGTAAAGGCTGTGCCGGTTTCCCAGTCCTCCTCCACACAGACGATGCGGGAGTGCGCTGGTTTATTTTAGTGGGTATACCGGGCTTGCCCGGGGAGTCCCACATAGCCCGTCCATTCCCCCGATGGGCGGGTATGCGTAATGCATTTTTTTCCAGCGTTATCAAAAAAAAAAAAAAAAAAAAAAAAAGGTTAGGTTAGGTTAGGTTGGGGAGGGGTGCGGGTCAGGTAACCTCCACGTTGGCCTAGTTGGTTGCTGGTCTCTTTCGGATACGTCCGGGGAAAAGAGCAACCCGTTGGGCTGGTGCACCCTGGGCACCGTCAATAACTTCCCATTCGTGGGTTCTTGTTGGCGATGGCGAATATCTGACGGGGGGGTAGGGGGGGGACTCGTCGCTCTGGGTGTTCCTCTGAATAGCAGAGGACACTCCAGATGCGGCGAAGGGGTAGGCTGGGTAGGTAGGTTGGGGTGGGTGGGGTAGGTTAGGTTTGGTAGGTAAGCGGTGGGGCTCACTTCCTTGCCTCTGGGCGGGCCGCCTTCCCCTGCGGGGGGGAACGCCCGGGGCACCCCAGCTCTGCACCCTGCACTGCCCGGCTCTGCAGTGACCGGCTCTGCCCGCTCTGCACCTGGCTTTGCACTCGGTACTCGTGCGGTTTGAGTTCCCCGAGTGCACTGACCAGCTCTGCACCCTGCTTTGCCCGGCTCTGCATCCGGGCTTTGCCCGCTCTGCACCTGGCTCTGCAGCCCGGAATCTTTCCTGCGGGTGGGGGTGGCCGCGGTTCGGGGGCGGGAGGTGGGCCCAAGAGGAGGGTGTGACTTGTCGTTGCCGACCCTCTTTTGACGTGGGATGGTCGGCAGGGACAAGTCAATGGTTGGAGGAGGCGGCGGAGTGTCGTTCTCGACGCTTCGCCGCACACGCGGAGGGCGGCATCTGGCCTTCGCGGATTCTGGCCAGATGCCGCATAGGAGGGGACCGTTAGGTCCAGTGCGGTGGAGGGTACGGCGCGGCACACCGTCTAGGTGTGCCCAGCGGGGGCGTAGCTGCGCCGTGCCCTGAGGTGTTTGGCAGGTCCTCTCGCTTCCCGGTGTGGTTAATCCATGCTGGGGAGCGGGGAGGCCTGGGCGGCGGTTGCCTCCTTTTGCGAGGACGCCATGTCGCAAAAGGAGGCAGCGGTGGGGGTGGGAGAGGGCGGTTGTACGATCGCCTGCGCCCACCCCCTGGTGGTGATTAGCGGGCGGCAGGTGCGGGGGCGCCTGTCGTCTGCATTGCACAATCACCACCCTCGTCGGGCGGGAATGGCCGATCACTCACGGTCATTCCCGGGCCCCTCCACTGAGGGAGGGGCGTGCGGGGCCCGCCATTATGGTGGGCAGTCGTCGGCGGAGGACTGGGCGTAAAGGCTGTGCCGGTTTCCCAGTCCTCCTCCACACAGACGATGCGGGAGTGCGCTGGTTTATTTTAGTGGGTATACCGGGCTTGCCCGGGGAGTCCCACATAGCCCGTCCATTCCCCCGATGGGCGGGTATGCGTAATGCATTTTTTTCCAGCGTTATCAAAAAAAAAAAAAAAAAAAAAAAAAAAAAAAAAAAAAAAAAAAAAAAAAAAGGTTAGGTTGGGGAGGGGTGCGGGTCAGGTAACCTCCACGTTGGCCTAGTTGGTTGCTGGTCTCTTTTGGACACGTCCGGGGGGAAGAGCAACCCGCTGGGCTGGTGCACCCTGGGCACCGTCAATAACTTCCCATTCGTGGGTTCTTGTTGGCGGTGGCGAATACCTGACGGGGGGGGGAGGGGGGGGACTCGTCGCTCTGGGTGATCCTCTGAATAGCAGAGGACACTCCAGACGCGGCGAAGGGGTAGGCTGGGTAGGTAGGTTGGGGTGGGTGGGGTAGGTTAGGTTTGGTAGGTTGACTTGTCGTTGCCGACCCTCCTTTGACGTGGGATGGTCGGCAGGGACAAGTCAGTGGTAGGAGGAGGCGGCGGAGCGTCGGTCTCGACGCTTCGCCGCACACGCGGAGGGCGGCGTCTGGCCTTCGCGGGCCAGATGCTGCAATGGCGGGGACCGTAAAGGTCCATTGCGGTGGGGGGCACGGCGCGGCACACCGTCTAGGTGTGCCCAGCGGGGGCGTAGCTGCGCCATGCCCTGAGGAGGTGTTTGGCAGGTCCTCTCGCTTCCCGGTGTGGTAAATCCATGCTGGGGAGCGGGGAGGCCTGCGTGGCGGTTGCCTCCTTTTGCGAGGACGCCATGTCGCAAAAGGAGGCAGCGGTGGGGGTGGGAGAGGGCGGTTGTACGATCGCCTGCGCCCACCCCCTGGTGGTGATTAGCGGGCGGCAGGTGCGGGGGCGCCTGTCGTCTGCATTGCACAATCACCACCCTCGTCGGGCGGGAATGGCCGATCACTCACGGTCATTCCCGGGCCCCTCCACTGAGGGAGGGGCGTGCGGGGCCCGCCATTATGGTGGGCAGTCGTCGGCGGAGGACTGGGCGTAAAGGCTGTGCCGGTTTCCCAGTCCTCCTCCATAAAGACGATGCGGGAGTGCGCTGGTTTATTTTAGTGGGTATACCGGGCTTGCCCGGGGAGTCCCACATAGCCCGTCCATTCCCCCGATGGGCGGGTATGCGTAATGCATTTTTTTCCAGCGTTATCAAAAAAAAAAAAAAAAAAAAAGGTTAGGTTGGGGAACCCCCCCACAGTGCTTACGTCCCCGTCGTGTTCCCCGGAAACGTCCCAGTCCTGACCACCGTAACGGAGTGGCAGGCTGGGTACGGCCAAAGTGCACTGTGCGATCGTTGCGAATTTTATCTGTCTTGTCGTGAACGATACCTGCGGAGAATTTTATTTTAATTTTTATGATGTCTTCATCAAAACCCCCGCGGGATGCCCTCGGGCATTTTGTGAAAAAAGGCCCTTCTCAGGGCCAACCCAAAGGCCCTTCTCAGGGCCAACCCAAAGGCCCTTCTCAGGGCCACCGCGACGCTTCAGCGTCGGAAGAAGGCAGAGCCTTCTACGAAGGAAGGGTGGACGAGTCGGACTCCGAGAGCGAGTTCGTTGCGTCGAACTCTAGCGCGAAGGTGACCGAGTACTCTCGGTCACGATCACGATCGCGGAAGCGATACTTCCTGAAGGAAGTGTCGGATGGCTCCTCGGGCTCGGGTTCGGCGAAGGAGCCTTCGAGGAGGGCTAAGGCCAAGAAGGTGACGGCGGATACCCACGACGTGGGTCTGGAAGACGCCCAACGCCAGTTGGACCTAGCCCGGCGGGAGCAGTACCAGCAGGACCTGGAGGAGCAGGTTGCTGCCAAGGAGCGGCAGGCGCGCCTTGCTCGTGCCAAGTCCGGGTACGGCGCGTCTGTCGTCCTGTACGCGGACCACTCCCTACTGGAACTGGAGCGGTTGGCTGTGGAGGACCAGGACGGGATCGTGGAGGTCGCTTCGAAGTCCTCTAAGTTAAAGGGTACCTTCCAGAAGGCCCTTAAATGCCGGGCCGCGAGCATGCGCGGCATCATTGCGGAGCTCGTGCAGAGGCAGGCGACCGACGAGACGCGGCAACTGCAGGCGAGGTGTGATCGCCTGCAGACGGAGGTCAGCCAGCTTCATCAGAAGCTGGCCGAGGCCACGGCCCGGCCAACCCAGGCTGAGCCGAGACCTGCGGCAGAGGGCCCCTCCTCCTCCTCCAGCCTTGAGGATATCATCCGCAAGGTTGTGATGGAGGAGAGGGCCTTCACGAGGGCCTGCCTAGCAGGCATAGAGGACCGGCTCCTGCCGGAGAAAAGCCTCCGACCACCGCTTGCGGCAGACAAGAGGCGCAGTGAGCCAGGGCCGACCTCACAGAGGTCAGAAGAGGACCCTCTCCTTCCTGCCACCACCCCGACCAACCAGCAGGGCTGGACGAAGGTGGTCGGCAAGGGGAAAGGAAAGGGCAAGAAGACGGCAGCTGTCGTCCCTGCCGTACCCGCCACCACCCCTCCCGGCCAGTCGCAGTCGACTGGCAAAGGAAAGGGGAAGGGAAAGGGGAAAACCTCCTCCCCAGCCGTCTCCGCCACCACCCCTCCCAGCCAGTCGCAGGCGACCGACAAGGGACAGGGAAAGGGGAAGAGCTCACCCCCAGCCGGCAAGAGGAACCTAGTTCCTCCCAAGACCGCAGCCGTCGTGGTGACGCTCACCGCGGAGGCTGTGGAGCGGGGGGAGACATACGCGTCCGTTATGATGCGGGCGCGTGCCAACGCCGATCCCACAAAACTGGGGATCGGCAAGGTCTCCTGTCGCCGGACACAGGCTGGGGCTCGGCTCTTTGAGTTCCCGGGGGCCGAAGGTGGCAAAAATGCGGACCTCTTCGCAGCTAAGCTGCAAGAGGTCATCGCAGATGCGGCCAAGGTGGCCAGGCCGGTGAAGACCGCGGCCATCGAAGTGACCGACTTGGATGACTCGGTCACCAAGGAGGAGGTCGTGGCGGCGGTCGCAGCTGTAGGGGGCTGTGGCGTCGCAGCGGTACGAGCCCGGGACATCAGGTCCGGCCGTGGCGGCATGGGCACCATCCGCATGGAGTGCCCAGTCGCCGCTGCCAAAGCCGTCCTTGATAAAGGACGGCTCAACGTGGGCTTCAGTTCGGGTGCGGTCCGGGCACTTGTGGCACAGCCCTTGCGGTGCTACAAGTGCTTCGGAGTCGGGCACACCCGGCCCCTCTGTCCGTCCACCGTGGACCGGACAGAGAGTTGTTACCGTTGCTGCAAGGAGGGCCACAAGTCCGCCTCATGCGAGGCCGCCAAGCCGCACTGCGCCGTCTGTGCAGCCGTTGGCCGCCCGGCAGGGCACGTGATGCAGGGGAGGATGTGCAATCCTCCCCCCAAGAAGGGAATAGCACAGGCGCCGAGAAGGCCTGCCGCTACCTCCGCCGTGGCGGAAGATGGCCTTCCGGCTGCTGCCGGCCTGGCTGAGGAGGAGGGGGGTGCGATGTCCGATTAATGCCAGTCGAACATCGCATCCTCCAGGCGAACACCAACCACTGCAGAGCGGCTCAGGATCTGCTGATCCAGACCGTGGCTGAGTGGTTGGTGGACGTGGCGGTGGTTGCCGAGCCTTACTCGGTCCCCAGTACCTGGCTGGGCGACCGGGACGGCTTGGTGGCGTTGGTGGCGCGGTCCTCCACGGACTCCCCTCCCCTCTCGCTTTTAGAGAGGGGACCGGGATACGTGGCCGCCGCGTGGGGGGGGGATACGGCCCTGGTCGGGGTCTATTTCTCCCCAAACCGCCCTCTAAGGGATTTCGAGGACTTCCTCGAAATCCTAACGGCAGTCGCCGGGAGGGCGGCACCACGCCAGGTCGCCATATTGGGCGACCTGAACGCCAAGTCGGAGGCTTGGGGCAACCTGGCTGCCTCCTGCAACGTCCGGGGACGCGCCGTTGAATTCTGGGCGGCCTCGTGCGGCGTGTCCCTCCTCAACAGGGGGGCGGTCCACACGTGTGTGCGGCAACGGGGAGGATCGGTGGTAGACGTCTCGTTTGCCACCCCTGCCCTGGCCGCCCGCGTTGTGTACTGGCGGGTGGAGACGGTGGAGACTTTGTCGGACCACCGGTACGTGCGGTTCGACATCTCCACCGGCCCCCGGGGGGGGACGGGCCGCGCTGGCCAATCTCCCTTCCCGCGGTGGGCTCTCACCCGCCTGGACCGGGAGGCAGCCAAGGAGGCAGCCTTTCTCCAGGACTGGCTCTCACCCCCTGTAGAGCCGGTCCTGGACGTGGACCGCGCGGCGGTCCAGCTCAGGGCGTCCCTGACCGAGGTGTGCAACGCCAGCATGCCTCGGTCACGCCGGCCGGCTCCCCGTCGCGCCGTTTACTGGTGGTCGGAGGAGCTGGCAGGACTACGGGCCACCTGCGTGGCGGCCAGGAGGGCCTACACGCGGAGTCGGCGGCGCACTACCCGGTCTCAGGCCGGGGAGGACCGCCTCTACGCCTCTTATCTAGAGGCAAAGACGGTCCTCAAGGCGGCTATGTGCGCCGCCAAGGACTCGGCGCGGGCCGAGATGCTGGAGGGCCTCGACAGGGATCCATTTGGGAGGCCATATAAGGCGGCGCGGAACCAACTGCGCCCCTTTGGTCCTCCCATTACGGAGACCCTGGAGCCGGCGTTGCTGGATGGGGTGGTTCGGTCACTGTTTCCGCGCAGGACCGAGTTCACCCCACCAACGATGAATCCCCCACTGGGGGGGGTGGTGGCTTCGCCGGAGGAGGAGGTGCCTCCAGTATCAGCGGAGGAAGTTCGCGCGGGGGTTCTGTCCCTCCGCGCGAAGAAGACGGCCCCTGGGCCAGATGGCGTCCCCGCACGGGTGGTTGCCATCGCGGCGTCCCTCATGGAGGATAGGTTTCGGGACCTCTTCAGCGCGTGTCTTACGGCTGGGAG
This sequence comes from Orthosia gothica, assembly GCA_949775005.1. Taxonomy (NCBI): domain Eukaryota; kingdom Metazoa; phylum Arthropoda; class Insecta; order Lepidoptera; family Noctuidae; genus Orthosia; species Orthosia gothica. The sequence continues at coordinate 28,887 of CATKRY010000068.1, forward strand.
GTTCCCGAAACTGTGGAGGGAGGGGCAGTTATGCCTCCTCCGGAAGGAGGGACGCCCGGTGGATTCCCCCTCGGCATACCGGCCCATCGTTCTGCTCGATGAGGTCGGTAAATTGTTCGAGGGGATCATCGCCACCCGGCTAAATATCCAGTTGCGGGAGGTAGGGCCTGACCTGTCGGACGCCCAATTCGGTTTTCGCCGAGGGCGTTCGACGGTCGACGCGTTGGCCCTACTCAGGGGCCACGTGCAGGAGGCGGTCGAGTCGGGGGACGGAGTGTTGGCGGTGTCGTTCGACATTGCCAACGCCTTCAACTCCGTGCCCCACTCGACCATATTGGAGGCACTCCGGTACCACGGAGTGCCTCCATATCTGCGGGCGATCCTGGCCAGCTACCTGGAGGACAGAGAGGTCCTCCTGGTGGACAAGACGGCCAGGATCAGGCGCTACGGAGCGGAGTGCGGTGTTCCACAGGGGTCGGTGCTAGGGCCCCCCTTGTGGAACATCGCATTCGACTGGCTCCTGCGGGGCACCCTCCTCCAGGGCACGAGTGTCATCTGTTACGCGGATGACACTCTCCTCGTTGCCCGGGGGAGGGACTTTGGGGAGGCGGCCTGTTTGGCCTCGGCTGGCGGATCCTTGGTGGCAGGTAGGATCCGCCAGCTTGGACTGAGGGTAGCGCTGAACAAGACCGAGGCCGTGTTCTTTCACGGGCCTCGGCAGCGCTGCCCTCCAGACGCCCACATCGTCGTGGAGGGCGTCCGGATAGGGGTCGGGGCCCAGATGAAGTATCTGGGCCTCGTGCTAGACAGCAGGTGGCGCTTCGGCCCGCATTTCAGCGGGCTGTCGACGCGCCTGCTGAAAGCTGCGGACGCCCTCTCATGGCTCCTTCCCAACCTCGGGGGGCCCAGTGCACGGTGCCGGCGATTGTATGCCGGCATCTTGCGAAGCATGGCGCTCTACGGCGCACCCATCTGGGCGGACTCCCTCCACAGGAGGGAGAATGCAACCGCCATCCGCAAGCCCCAAAGGGCTATTGCACTGCGGGTGGCGAGGGCCTACCGCTCAGTGGGCTTTTCTGCGGCGTGCGCTCTGGCGGGCACCCCTCCCTGGGAGTTGGAGGCATGGGTGCTCGCCAGAGTGTACGATTGGACGGCGCGGCGGAAGGCGCTCGGAGAGCGCCCCGCCCCTGAAGAGAGGGAGGCCGTGCGGCGGGAGGCGAGGGACGCCATCGTCCTCCATTGGACGGAGGACCTCGCCTCCGCCGCCTTTGGCCGTCGTACGCTGGACGCGCTCGGTCCAGCCCTGCAGGGCTGGCTCGAGCGACCCCACGGTTTCCTCTCGTTCCGTCTAGTGCAGGTGTTGTCCGGACATGGGTGTTTCGGAACGCACCTGCATCGGATCCGGAGGGAGGAAACCCCGGGGTGCCACGACTGTGGCGCTGCGGAGGACACGGCGCAGCACACCCTCGAGGTGTGCCCAGCTTGGGCTGAGCTGCGCCGTGCCTTGACTGATGTGATCGGACAGGACCTCTCACTTCCCAGTGTGGTCAACTCCATGCTGGGGAGTGAGGAGGCCTGGGCCGCGGTTGCCTCCTTTTGCGAGGTCGTGATTTCGCAAAAGGAGGCGGCGGAGCGTGCGCGGGAGGACGATCCTCTCGCGCCGCCGCTCCGCAGACGAAGAAGGGGTGGGAGAAGGCGGTTATAAGACCGTCTCCTCCCACCTCCCGGTGGTGACTAGCGGGCGACTGGCGCGGGGGCGCCTGTCGTCTGCATTGCACTAGTCACCACCCTCGACGGGCGGGAATGGCCGAGCACGTGGTCATTCCCGGGCCCCTCCACTAAGGGAGGGGCGTGAAGGCCCCGCTGTAAAGGCGGGCGGTCGTCGGCGGAGGACTGGGCGTAAAGGCTGTGCCAGTTTCCCAGTCCTCCTCCACACAGACGATGCGGGAGTGCGCTGGTTTATTTTAGTGGGTATACCGGGCTTGCCCGGGGAGTCCCACATAGCCCGTCCATTCCCCCGATGGGCGGGTATGCGTAATGCATTTTTTTCCAGCGTTATCAAAAAAAAAAAAAAAAAAAAAAAAAAAAGGTTAGGTTGGGGTGCGGGTCAGGTAACCTCCACGTTGGCCTAGTTGGTTGCTGGTCTCTTTCGGATACGTCCGGGGAGAAGAGCAACCCGCTGGGCTGGTGCACTCTGGGTACCGTCAATAACTTCCCATTCGTGGGTTCTTGTTGGCGGTGGCGAATACCTGACGGGGGGGGAGGGGGGGACTTGTCGCTCTGGGTGTTCCCCTGATTAGCAGGGGACACTCCAGACGCGACACAGGGGTAGGCTGGGTAGGTAGCGGTAGGTCTGCGGTGGGGCTCACCTCCAGGCCTCTGGGCGGGCCGCCTTCCCCTGCGGGGGGGAACGCCCGGGGCACCCCAGCTCTGCACCCTGCACTGCCCGGCTCTGCAGTGACCGGCTCTGCCCGCTCTGCACCTGGCTTTGCACTCGGCGCTCGTGCGGTTTGAGCTCCCCGAGTGCACTGACCAGCTCTGCACCCTGCTTTGCCCGGCTCTGCATCCGGGCTTTGCCCGCTCTGCACCTGGCTCTGCAGCCCGGAATCTCTCCTGTGGGTGGGGGTGGCTGCGGCTCGGGGGCGGGAGGTGGGCCCACGAGGAGGACGACTTGTCGTTGCCGACCCTCCTTTGACGTGGGATGGTCGGCAGGGACAAGTCGATGGTAGGAGGAGGCGGCGGAGCGTCGGGCCCGACGCTTCGCCGCACACGCGGAGGGCGGCATCTGGCCTTCGCGGATTCTGGCCAGATGCCGCATAGGAGGGGACCGTTAGGTCCAGTGCGGTGAGGAGCGTGGCGCGGCACACCGTCTAGGTGTGCCCAGCGGGGGCGTAGCTGCGCCATGCCCTGAGGAGGTGTTTGGCAGGTCCTCTCGCTTCCCGGTGTGGTAAATCCATGCTGGGGAGCGGGGAGGCCTGCGTGGCGGTTGCCTCCTTTTGCGAGGACGCCATGTCGCAAAAGGAGGCAGCGGTGGGGGTGGGAGAGGGCGGTTGTACGATCGCCTGCGCCCACCCCCTGGTGGTGATTAGCGGGCGGCAGGTGCGGGGGCGCCTGTCGTCTGCATTGCACAATCACCACCCTCGTCGGGCGGGAATGGCCGATCACTCACGGTCATTCCCGGGCCCCTCCACTGAGGGAGGGGCGTGCGGGGCCCGCCATTATGGTGGGCAGTCGTCGGCGGAGGACTGGGCGTAAAGGCTGTGCCGGTTTCCCAGTCCTCCTCCATAAAGACGATGCGGGAGTGCGCTGGTTTATTTTAGTGGGTATACCGGGCTTGCTCGGGGAGTCCCACATAGCCCGTCCATTCCCCCGATGGGCGGGTATGCGTAATGCATTTTTTTTTCCAGAGTTATCAAAAAAAAAAAAAAAAAAAAAAAAAAAAAAAGGTTAGGTTGGGGTGCGGGTCAGGTAACCTCCACGTTGGCCTAGTTGGTTGCTGGTCTCTTTCGGATACGTCCGGGGAGAAGAGCAACCCGCTGGGCTGGTGCACTCTGGGTACCGTCAATAACTTCCCATTCGTGGGTTCTTGTTGGCGGTGGCGAATATCTGACGGGGGGGGGGGTAGGGGTACGCGTCGCTCTGGGTGTTCCTCTGAACAGCAGAGGACACACCAGATGCGACACAGGGGTTGGGTAGGTTAGGCTGGGTAGGCTAGGTTGGTTAGGCTAGGTTGGGTAGGCTGGGTAGGCCAGAATTAGGAGGCAGGTTAGGTTAGGTAGGACAGTTGTGGAGGAGTTGTGGTGGTTGCCTGAAAACAGGGAACCACCAACAGGGGAGTCTAGCCAGCTCTCCTTAATTCCGGAGCCCGCGGCATACTCCCAAAGACCCCCATCGATTGCGGTATGGGGTACGGGATGTGTTGTGGACCGGAGGGCTTGCCTTAATCGGCCGGCCCGCGGGAATGGAAAACCCTAAAAAACCCGACAGCGAAGTCGTAAAAACCTGTAGATACCAGGCGACCTCTACAGTATATAGCTACACTGGTACAGGAATGGGCGTCACCCGACAGTGTTATTTATATCGTCCCATACTCGTGGGAATAAAATGGAACAAACTTTTAAAACAAACAAACAAGACGAAAAAAAGAAGGAGGAAGTGAAAGTGGAGATGAAGGAGGAGAAGAAGAAGGAGAGAAAGGTGAGGCAGGCGAAGAAGACTCCTGAAAAGGAACTACGCGTGTCAGTGCTGCGTCTGTCGGAGTCCTCCGGCGAATCGGACGCAAAAATGGTTTCGTGCGGATCCGGCTCGGAGAGCGAGAAAGAGGACCCTTGCCAAATGAACGTTGACTCGAGCAGCGAAAATGAGGAGACACGCAAGTGGCGCAAAAGAGGAATGGGCGAGCATGGAGAGGAGGAGATGGCGTCGGCGCAAAAAGGGGCGGCGCATAAATCTAAGAGAGGGAGAGGCCGACCGCCCACCACTGGGGAATACGTCGGCCTAGCCGCGGCCCAGGCCCGTCTTAATGCGGCAAAAGCCGAAACACTCCAGATAGAGGCCGAGGAGCAAATAGCGGAGGTCGCCAAGACACTCAAACTGTCACGGCATGCCTGTCGCAGCGGCCTCAACCCCCCGGCACCAGAGGAGGACACGGAGCAGTCTCTGGCAGCACTCAACTACTTGCTGCTAGAGGCTGCAAAGACGGTAGAAACGGTGGCTACCAAGTCCGGTCGCCTGAAGGGGACCAGTATTAAGACCCTAAAGGATGCGGCCTCGATCATCAAGGAGGCTGCGGTGGGCATAAGGGCCCGAACTATGACGGAGGAAATTGCCAAACTAGAGGCCGAAAACCGGCGGCTCACAGCACAGCTGGCTGAGGCAAACAGCCGGCCAGCGGCGGCAGCAACGGCGGCAGCACCCGAATCAATCAGAGAGATGATGGAGGAGATAGCTCGGGCCAGCGTCGTGCAGTTCAGCAACATGCTGAATGCACGACTCGAAGGGCTCGAGTGTCGCCTCCTACCAGAGCCGGCATTGCGGCCGCCGCTGGCGGCTGACAAGAGAAAGGGGGAGTCAGCCGAGTCGGAGGCGAAGGCCCCAATACCCCCGACGCCTCCGCCTGCGCCCGCAACCCAGCCCGCAGCCCAGCCCGCAGCCCAGCCCAAAAACAAGGGCAAAGGAAAGGGGAAAGGCAAGGGGAAAACGACGGCCCCGGCCCCTGAAAGGGACCCTAGTCCGATGAAGGACGCCCCCCCACCGCCCCCATTGACGGAGCAGTGGAGCTTGGTTGCTGCTCGGGGTGCCAAAAGCAGTGGCAAGCAGACAAGCGCCCAGAGCACCCAGAAGAAGAAGACAGCGGCGGTGGCGAAGCTGCGCGCGCCGAAAACGGCAGCAGTGACCCTTACGCTGCAACCAGGCGCGGCTGAGCAGGGAGCTACATACAGCTCAGTATTGCGGGAGGCCCGGACCCGGATCGACAGGGAGAGTCTCGGTATAGAAGAAATGCGCTGCAGGACCACGGTCACCGGCGCCCGCATCCTCGAAATCTTCGGGGATGGGGGCGCAGAGAAGGCCGACTCGCTGGCCAATAAGCTAAGAGAGGTCCTGAGCGCCGAGGTGGTCAGGGTCTCCCGCCCGACCAAAAGAGTGGACGTGTTGGTGTCAGGACTCGACGACTCTGTCACCGCTGCAGAGGTGGTGGCGGCTTTCGCTGCGCAGGGGGGTTGTCACGTCGACGACATCAGGCCCGGTGTCATCAGCGACCGGGCCACGATGTGGCTTGGCTGCCCGGTGGCCGCCGCCAAAACTGTTGTTGGCGCCGACCGCCTAAAAGTAGGCTGGATTACGGCCAGAGTTACCTTGCTGGCGGTTAGGCCCCTCAGGTGCTTCAGGTGCCTCAACCTGGGCCACGTCGCCAGCAAGTGTGGGTCGGAGGTGGACCGCAGCGGTCTCTGCTACCGCTGCGGAAAACCGGGCCACCGGGCGCGTGAGTGCCGGGCCGAGCCCAACTGCGCCACCTGCGCAGCAGCGGGCAAACGGCTGGGCACCCTCTTGGTGGTGCAGGCTGTGTGGGCAAAGCCCAGAACAAAACCAAAAATAAGGGCGGTGGGCCTACCCAAGGCCCAAAAGCAGCGGAGGGGCCAATGGAGACCGCCACATAAATGCCCGGACTCGCCTTTCTGCAGGCGAACATTAACCACTCTGCCAGGGCCCAGGATCTTTTCACCCAGACCCTGGCAGAGTGGGGAATCAAAGTGGCCGTAGTCGCCGAACCCTACTTTGTCCCCGACCGAGATGACTGGGTCGGGGGCCGGGATGGCTTGGTGGCCATCGCTGCCCCGGCTGCCTCTGGCGCCCCGCCCATCGGCCACGTGTCGAGGGGTAGGGACTACGTACTGGCAGCCGTGGGTAGCATCACAGTGATAGGGGTGTACTTCTCACCCAACCGGGCCCTCGCCGACTTTGAAGAAATGCTCGGGGAGGTGGGCGCCCTGGTTGGGCAGGTCGCCCCTAGCCCCGTGCTAGTCGCTGGGGATTTCAACGCCAAATCAACAGCGTGGGGATCCCCAGCGACGGATGCCCGGGGTGAGTGTCTGGAGGAGTGGGCGGTCTCCATGGGCCTGGCCGTCCTCAACACCGGGTCGGAGGACACGTGCGTGCGGCAACAGGGTGGGTCTATAGTCGATATCACGTTGGCATCGCCCGCCCTGGCGCGCCGTGTCCAGAATTGGAGGGTGGTGGTGGGCGTGGAGACACTGTCGGACCACCGTTACATCCGATTCGATGTCTCCGCGCTCCCCACCGGCCGGGACGGTGTGAACCTTACTGTTGTTGGGGGCGGCCCGCGCTGGGTGCTGGGGCGGCTCGATAGGGAGGTCGCCAGAGAGGCCGCTGTAGTCGAGGACTGGGTGTCCGGGCCCGACATTGGCCAGGACGTGGACGAGGAGGCAGGGCGCCTTGCGGCCTCGCTGGGCCGCATATGCGACGCGGCGATGCCCAGGGCGAGACCCCTCATTCCTCGGCATCGGGTGTATTGGTGGAGCGACGAGCTCCGCCGCATGCGCATCGATTGCGGTAGGGCACGCCGCCAATACACTCGGTGCAGGCGGAGGCGAGTCCGGGACGCGAATGAGGAGAATGCCTCCTACGCCGCCTACAGGGCTTTGCGCGAAACGTTCCAGTTGGCAATCGCGCGGGCCAAGGAGGCGGCGTGGGAGGAATGGTTGCGGACCCTCGATGGCGACCCTTGGGGTAGGCCGTACAAAGCCGTCAGAAAAAAGCTGCGGCCCTGGGCTCCCCCCGTCACTTCTAGCGTGGACGGGGGTCTTCTCGAAGAGGTGGTGGGCACCCTCTTCCCGCAGCGAGACGAGTGGGTGCCTCCGGCGATGGCCCGACACGGTGCGCGATCGGCCGAGGTTGAGGACGAAGTCCCCGCACCGCCGGTGTCGGAGGCCGAATTCGGGGCGGCCGTCCTCCTGTCGCTGCCGGCCCTCCTCAAGAAGATGGTCGACAGCGACGAGTATTGGCGAGCGGTAGCGACGTTCAGCGTCGAGGTGATGTCACGGAAGGAGGCGGCGGAAAGGGATCGGGAAAACGACGTTGACTCGGCTCCGATGCGTCGCCGTAGACGCGGAAGACGGCGTCTGGCCTTTGCGGGCCGAATGATGCCGTAACGCCGGGGACCGTGGGCGGTGGATCGGGGGATCCACCGTCCACCCAAAGGTCCCACGCACTGAGACGCCGCGGTGTTCCCGGTCGCCTCAGTGCTAGGAGGAGATTGATTTTGAGGTGGAATTGGGCTGGGTTGGGTCTCAACTAACAACAAGGGACTCTGCCCCGCCCAATAGAGAAGAGCTCCGTTGGAAGCAACGCCAGCGGGGCACGCGGTTGCAAGCCTCGTGGGTCCCGCAGCCCCGTGGGCGAGTGAAGGAACACTCCAGGTTTTTAGTGGGTGCGAACCCCACATAACGCAGTGGTCCCCCCCAGGCCACTGCGTATTCGTCAGGAATTTTCCTGGGAGAACAAAAAAAAAAAAGGTTAGGTTAGGTTGGGGTGCGGGTCAGGTAACCTCCACGTTGGCCTAGTTGGTTGCTGGTCTCTTTCGGATACGTCCGGGGAGAAGAGCAACCCGCTGGGCTGGTGCACTCTGGGTACCGTCAATAACTTCCCATTCGTGGGTTCTTGTTGGCGGTGGCGAATACCTGACGGGGAGGGGGGGGTTGATTTCGCTCTGGGTGTTCCTCAGGAACACATGGGGAATCTCCAGAGGGAAATCAGTAGGACGAGGGTGAAGGAGGAGGAGGTGCTCCGGGTGTTACTCTGATTAGCAGAGGACACTCTGGATGCGACAACTGGGCTCACTTTCGGGCCTCTGGGCGGGCTGACCAGCAATGCGGGAGGGTGTCCTAGCTTTAACCGGCTCTACAACCTGTGCTCACCTGGCTCTGCACAATAGTCGGCTCTGCGACCGGTTTTACACCCGGCTCTGCGACCGGCTGCACCCCAGCTCTGCCGCCTGTGTTCAAGTGACGGCTCTCCTGCGGCGCACCCACCTGCGGGACGGTGTCCTAGCTTTAACCGGCTCTACAACCGGTGCTCACCTGGCTCTGCACAATAGTCGGCTCTGCGACCGGTTTTACACCCGGCTCTGCGACCGGCTGCACCCCAGCTCTGCCGCCCGGCTCAAGCGACAGCTTTCATGCGGTGGGGGAAGGCCTCGCCCGGAGGTAAGGAGGGAAGCCCTTTGAGGTGTGCCGCCGTCGACAGCGACGAGTTGGTGGAGGAAGGCGGCGTCTGGCCTTCGCGGGCCAAATGCCGCAATGTAGGGGACCGTGGGCGGAGGATCGGGGTGTCCGACGTTCACACAAAGGTCCAGCGCTCTGAGGCGCCTGGGTGTTCCGGGCGTCTCAGTGCTAGGAGGAGGAGATAGAGGTGGATTATTGGGGCGGGGCAGAGAGTCTGTAGTGACTTAGCCCTGCCCTCAGAGGAGGGCTCCGTTGTGGAGCAACGCCAGCGGGGCACGCGGTTGCAAGCCTCGTGGGTCCCGCAGCCCCGTGGGCGAGTGAAGGAACACTCCAGGTTTTTAGTGGGTGCAAACCCCACATAACGCAGTGGTTCCCCCGGACCACTGCGTATTCGTTAGGAATTTTCCTGGGAAAACAAAAAAAAAAAAAAAAAAAGGTTAGGTTGGGGTGCGGGTCAGGTAACCTCCACGTTGGCCTAGTTGGTTGCTGGTCTCTTTCGGATACGTCCGGGGGGAAGAGCAACCCGCTGGGCTGGTGCACCCTGGGCACCGTCAATAACTTCCCATTCGTGGGTTCTTGTTGGCGGTGGCGAATACCTGACGAGGGGGAGGGGGGGTTGGCGTCGCTCTGGGTGTTCCCCTGATTAGCAGGGGACACTCCAGATGCGACAAAGGGGTAGTCTGGGTAGGTAGGTTAGGTTGGGGTGGGTGGGGTAGGTTAGGTTTTGTAGGACAGCGGTGGGGCTCGCTTCCTGGCCTCTGGGCGGGCCGCCTTCCCCTGCGGGGGGGAACGCCCGGGGCACCCCAGCTCTGCACCCTGCACTGCCCGGCTCTGCAGTGACCGGCTCTGCCCGCTCTGCACCTGGCTTTGCACTCGGCGCTCGTGCGGTTTGAGCTCCCCGAGTGCACTGACCAGCTCTGCACCCTGCTTTGCCCGGCTCTGCATCCGGGCTTTGCCCGCTCTGCACCTGGCTCTGCAGCCCGGAATCTCTCCTGCGGGTGGGGGTGGCCGCGGTTCGGGGGCGGGAGGTGGGCCCAAGAGGAGGGTGTGACTTGTCGTTGCCGACCCTCTTTTGACGTGGGATGGTCGGCAGGGACAAGTCAATGGTTGGAGGAGGCGGCGGAGTGTCGTTCTCAACGCTTCGCCGCACACGCGGAGGGCGGCATCTGGCCTTCGCGGATTCTGGCCAGATGCCGCATAGGAGGGGACCGTTAGGTCCAGTGCGGTGGAGGGTACGGCGCGGCACACCGTCTAGGTGTGCCCAGCGGGGGCGTAGCTGCGCCGTGCCCTGAGGTGTTTGGCAGGTCCTCTCGCTTCCCGGTGTGGTAAATCCATGCTGGGGAGCGGGGAGGCCTGGGCGGCGGTTGCCTCCTTTTGCGAGGACGCCATGTCGCAAAAGGAGGCAGCGGTGGGGGTGGGAGAGGGCGGTTGTACGATCGCCTGCGCCCACCCCCTGGTGGTGATTAGCGGGCGGCAGGTGCGGGGGCGCCTGTCGTCTGCATTGCACAATCGCCACCCTCGTCGGGCGGGAATGGCCGATCACTCACGGTCATTCCCGGGCCCCTCCACTGAGGGAGGGGCGTGCGGGGCCCGCCATTGTGGTGGGCATTCGTCGGCGGAGGACTGGGCGTAAAGGCTGTGCCGGTTTCCCAGTCCTCCTCCACACAGACGATGCGGGAGTGCGCTGGTTTATTTTAGTGGGTATACCGGGCTTGCCCGGGGAGTCCCACATAGCCCGTCCATTCCCCCGATGGGCGGGTATGCGTAATGCATTTTTTTCCAGCGTTATCAAAAAAAAAAAAAAAAAAAAAAAAAAAAAAAAAAAAAAAAAAAAAAAAGGTTAGGTTAGGTTGGGGTGCGGGTCAGGTAACCTCCACGTTGGCCTAGTTGGTTGCTGGTCTCTTTCGGATACGTCCGGGGAGAAGAGCAACCCGCTGGGCTGGTGCACTCTGGGTACCGTCAATAACTTCCCATTCGTGGGTTCTTGTTGGCGGTGGCGAATATCTGACGGGGGGGGGGGAGGGGTACGCGTCGCTCTGGGTGTTCCTCTGAATAGCAGAGGACACACCAGATGCGACACAGGGGTTGGGTAGGTTAGGTTGGGTAGGCTAGGTTGGTTAGGCTAGGAGGTGGTGACTTGTCGTTGCCGACCCTCCTCTGACGTGGGATGGTCGGCAGGGACAAGTCAGTGGTAGGAGGAGGCGGCGGAGCGTCGGTCTCGACGCTTCGCCGCACACGCGGAGGGCGGCGTCTGGCCTTCGTGGGCCAGATGCTGCAATGGCGGGGACCGTAAAGGTCCATTGCGGTGGGGGACACGGCGCGGCACACCGTCTAGGTGTGCCCAGCGGGGGCGTAGCTGCGCCGTCCCCTGAGGAGGTTGTGTGGCAGGTCCTCTCGCTTCCCGGTGTGGTAAATCCATGCTGGGGAGCGGGGAGGCCTGGGCGGCGGTTGCCTCCTTTTGCGAGGACGCCATGTCGCAAAAGGAGGCAGCGGTGGGGGTGGGAGAGGGCGGTTGTACGATCGCCTGCGCCCACCCCCTGGTGGTGATTAGCGGGCGGCGGGTGCGGGGGCGCCTGTCGTCTGCATTGCACAATCACCACCCTCGTCGGGCGGGAATGGCCGATCACTCACGTCAGGTTAGGTTAGGTTAGGTTAGGTTAGGTTAGGTTAGGTTAGGTTAGGTTAGGTTAGGTTAGGTTAGGTTAGGTTAGGTTAGGTTAGGTTAGGTTAGGTTAGGTTAGGTTAGGTTAGGTTAGGTTAGGTTAGGTTAGGTTAGGTTAGGTTAGGTTAGGTTAGGTTAGGTTAGGTTAGGTTAGGTTAGGTTAGGTTAGGTTAGGTTAGGTTAGGTTAGGTTAGGTTAGGTTAGGTTAGGTTAGGTTAGGTTAGGTTAGGTTAGGTTAGGTTAGGTTAGGTTAGGTTAGGTTAGGTTAGGTTTTTTTTTTTTTTTTTTTTTTTTTTTTTTTTTTTTTTTTTTTATCTTCTACCTCCAACATGATCGGAGTCTATTCTGAGCTTATACATTCATACTAGTTCTCGCATTTATTCCTCTCGTACTTTCATTCTTCATACTTGATCTTTCTATCATTCTTCCTCATTTGCGTCTGTTTGGGTGGGATTCCCATCTATCATATTGTATCTGGCTATCTATATACTTTACTTTATTTTATTTCCATTCAAGGTTTAATAATAAAACAGGGTGAAGGGTTCTTTATTTGTGGTTTTTTGTATACATCTTTATCTTAGTTTTTATTTATTTTGCAATTTACTATACTTAGTCTTATTCTATTTGACAGTTTCTTATCTTATTGCTATTACAATCTTACAAAATAGGGGAGCACTTTATTGTTTGCACACACATATATATCTGTCTTATTATACTTATTTCTATTTTACATATTGTATTGCCTTATTCTATGAAACAGTTCTTATCTTATTACTTATACGGGTCTTACAGTGTAAGGGGATATTTATTGTTTTTTGCACTCACATATATATCTATCTTATTTCTATTTTACATATTGTATTATTTCCAATTACTTAATTTTTATAAACAGTTTAAACTATGCTAACCACTAATATAACATACTATACTATAGCAGCATATTTTCTTATACGGTTTTGTTTCTATTGATCACCATAGAAGCTATTTTTTTACAATAATTTAAAAACACGTCTCTTTTCTTACCAATTATCAAATTTGACGCATTCTGTGCAACTAATTCCACGGCAAGTTCCTGCTCCGTCTCATAACGCATTTTTGCAGTGATTGGGCATTCAAACAGTATGTGCAGAACCGACTCCTCGACACCAGGTTCGCAGGCGCACGATGGACTCTCCTTACACTTGAATCGTTTCAAGTATGCGGAGAATCCACCGTGCCCCGTCAAGATTTGCGTGATTGGACTCGTGAGAGTTATCTTGCGCACCACGCCGTATGCTACCACCGCGTCCGGGAAGAAAATTTTTGTGCCCGTAGCTGTATCTCCCGTTCTATACCTCTCGTTCCACTCGCCAAGCGTCTCCAATCGGATGGTACGCCTGACGAAAGAAACGGGGCACAGATCATAGTCCGGCTTTTATAGTACTAATGAAGTGCATTGTTTTTCAACTTTCATTTCTGCAAATAACTGTGTTGGCCAAATTTATGCAGTAATTTAAAAATCTTTCCCTTACTTTCTTGCCCATGAACCAACGCAGGCTCTCCCTAGTTAGCTTCCTGTCCAGCTCACACTCGAGTTGGTAGCGCTCCCTGATAAATAACGGGCATTCTACTAGTATGTGCTGGACAGTTTCCGCCACTCCAGGGTCGCAGAGGCACGATGGGCTCTCCTTACACTTGAAGCGATTCAAGTATTCAGAGAACCCACCGTGCCCCGTTAGAACCTGCGTGAGAACACCCGTTGGCCGCACCTGTTGAACAATACGGAATGCCGCTATCGCGTCCGGAAGAAACATTTTCGTCACCGAGGCCGTCTCGCCCGACACATATCTCCGATTCCACTCACCAAGCGTTTCCAAACGGATCTGTCGCTTGATGAATGAAATCGGACATTGATCGTAGTCCGGCTTCCTCCGTGACGACAATGCTGCCTCCTTCGCCAACTCGTCCGCCCGCTCATTCCCCGGCAGGCCCGCGTGGGCCTTGATCCAGAACAAAGACACAGCTTTGTTCTGGTGCAAGGCCTTAGCCAGATTGGCGCGCGCGCGCACCGCCAGGGGATGGAGAGAGCCATGGTTTGCAAGCGTCTGCAATGATGACATTGAGTCGCTATACAAACCATAGCTCGCCTCTTGCCGCGCGAGGATCACTTCGGTAGCTTTGCAAATGGCCAGGAGTTCCGCCTGGTAGACTGTGCAGTACGCGGCAAGGCAGAGTTTGAGGTTCCGGATTTCACCATCATTATCCCAAATGGATAATGCGGCTCCAACCTTCCCCTCAATCTTGCTGCCGTCGGTGAATATTCGCACCGTCTGCACATTGCTACTGTCTAGTAACGTTTGATCTGCCAGGCACATGAACTCCAGGGGCATTTGTGTAGCTGGATGAGGAGCTTCCGCAAACCTCACCGCACTCTCGATCTCCCTATCTCCTGGCACGAACCGGGATGACCCTCTCCTCGCTTCATACAGGGCAGCTGCCTCTTGTATGCGCAGGTCTAGAGGCAGTATCCCGGACAGTGCCAGTGCCGAGTTCAGAGAGACTGTGCGGTACGATTTGCGGAGCTTCTGAGCGAATCCTCGTTGAACAGAGCCTAGCTTCTTCCTTATCCCTAGCTTTTTTGTAGCAGGAGCCCAGGCAGCGGCCGCGTAGGTGATGATGGGCTCTATAGTAGCGGTGTATATTATGTGTATTATTTCAGCATTTAATCCCCAACTAACTTTAGCAGCGCGGGACAGCTGTTTATAAATCCCAGCTGCCTTCTCGCAGACGTTCGCGGCATGCTCACTGAAAGTGAGCTTCTCGTCTATGGTCAGACCCAGCAACTTCATTTTCTTCACCATACCGATGTCGACCCCGGCCATGCTCAGGCATGGAGTGTCGTACTTAAGCTTGTTTGTTACCACCATCGCACAGGTTTTGTGCGGTGCGAACTTCAACTTATTTCGGACACCCCAGTCCTGAACATGGGCGAGGGCTGCATTGGCGGTTCTCGAGACTTCAGTCGCCGTGTCGCCATCCACGACCAAGACGATATCGTCCGCGAACGCCTGCGCGAATATACCTCGTCGTTCCAGGTCCTTCAGGAGTGGGTCGAGAAGGAGGTTCCACAGGATTGGACCACCGATTGACCCCTGAACACAGCCCTTGTCAGTCTCTTTCGTACATTCCTCCCCGGCATAACGAACCTTTACCTTCCTACTGTCGAGATAGCTGTCCATCAGCCGCCTGATGTTGACCGGGCAATTTTCCTCAGCCAGCCTGACTTTTATAGCTGGCCACCATGCGCTGTCGAAGGCCCCCTCTATATCTAATGACACCAGGACAATTAGCTTCTTCAGCCTTAACTTGTCCTGTACGTGCTTCACTAGCGTATAGAGGGCGTCTTCGGTGCTCCTCTGGGGCATAAAGCCAAACTGGCGGGTACTAAACCGCGGTATAAGCTGCCACTTTAGACGTGCTACGACCATCCTCTCCAGGACCTTCCCCAGAACAGGCAACAGACCGATTGGTCGGTATGCCTTGGGGGTCAGATAGTTGTCCTTGCCCGGCTTCCTAAGGACCACGACCGTAGCTTCTTTCCAGATCTCCGGAAAGTGTGCTAGTTCGAGGCACTTGTTGTAAAGGGCAAGGAACAACTCCGGGTCCTGGTGGATCGCTCGACTGCAGATGTCAGACGTCAGTCCGTCCCCTCCTGGTGCCTTTTTGGGATTGAAACCTGCCACGGCGGTCTTCAGCTCCAGTGTCGTAAATGAAGGGTCATGATGTTCACCATAGACCCATTCATTCACTCGACTGGCCGCTTCTCTAATTCGCCTGTGGTCAGCGTTATCCTGGTCTACTCTGTCTTTGGGGTAGAACGTATCTGCTAGTAGGGCGGTTGATTCACTTGGACTAAGGAATGTACCATCGCAGCATAGGGTCAGTTCTTCCTGCCTTTTGGCAGTCCTACCGATGATCCTGTAGATTCCCTCCCAGACCCCTTCCCGATCCTGCTTCCGGCAGAACTCCTTCCAACTGGCGATTTTTGCACTCTTTGCTTGCATCTCATACTCTTGTTTTACTTTCAGGTACTCGTCGACGACCATTGCTCTCCGGACCGGCGCGGCGTTGCGGATGCGGTTCTTAAACCGGGTAACCTCTCTCTTCTTTACAGCGAGTTCCTCGGACCACCACGGAATGGTAAGTTTTACAGTACTATTTACCTTAGGCATCGATTTTTGGCATGCTTCTACTATGTTATCTGTATATTTTACCACTAATTCTTCTAATTTTTGCTTATTATTGGTTTCATTTATCATTTCCAAGTTTATTTTATTTACAGTCTTTAATTCCCCCAGTTTAAATTTAAATTTATTCCAATCTGCTTTCCGTGTGTTATATTTTCTTGTAGTTCTACTAATATTGATCCCTTTGTCCCTTTTAACCTTAATATCAAATAAAATCGTGTTGTGGTCCGAGGACGTAACTCCTGTATCAACCCGCCAGCCGTCCACCAGGTCAAAAAGGCCGAGCGAACAGGCCGTGACGTCCACATGGCTTTTGTACGCTCGACCACCCCTGACTGTGTCAAAGGTGGGAGCGTCACCAGTGTTCAGTACCTGAAGCTCTAACTCATCCAGGGTGCTGGACATCTCCTCACCTCTGGAGTCTTCCTTGATGCTGCCCCACCAGGCACTTTTCGCATTAGCGTCGCCTCCCAACAGCAATCTACCGGTGGCCACTTCCGCTTTGATCCGGGTCAACTGATCCAAGTATGGCCCTATGGGTTGGTCTGGCTCGAAGTAATAGGAGACTACTGCGATTTCCCAGGCTTTGGTCCGGATCCCCACCACAACGATATTATTTGTGGTGAGTTTCGGGTAGGGTATGACGTCTACGTCATGATCAAAGACGGCTATTGCCGCCTTTACCCTCCCACTTCCATCAACCTCGCACTGGTAGATTCTCGCTCCACGGTAGCTCTTCATACTTCGTGCTCCTCCCACATACGGCTCCTGAATCAGTGCCCACGAGATCTTCCGTTCACTGGCCTCTAAAAAGAGTTCGGTGGTCGCCAGTTCCTTGCGTTGAAGGTTTGCTTGGGCCACTCGGTATGGTCTTGCTGTTTGTCGGACAGGAGTCTCCGGGGTGCCCTTAGCAGTATGCTATAGATGAGCGGGATATTGCGTCCCACCTTCTTCTTATCGTGCAGTCTGAACTGAAGGCATGATGATGGACGTCGTCAATATTGGCACGCGTACAGTTACAGCAGGTAGGCGGTAATCCTGCTCTAAAGTCCCCACAGTCTGCCCTCATGTGCGGGCCGCCACAGTGGCCGCACTTTGCGGTGGTCTCTGTGCAAATACGCCGGCTATGTCCATATGCGAGGCAGAGCGAGCATTGGACGAGCGGGGACTGGTCTTGGACCCTGACCCGCTGAAGGTCCACATGCACCGCTCCGACCTCTAGCATGCGCCTCCAGACTTCTGGGGCGACCCGCAACACTACGTGACCCGTATGCGGGTTTCTAGTACGCTTGATGTAGAGAATTTCCACAACCTTCTGTTCTTCATCTATGTCTTTGAAGATGTGGCTATTCTGATTCTTGAGTGCCTTCAAGATGTCCTCGTTGCTATTGTAACTCATAACGTCCCTCATCATGATCTGAGGGTTTTTGTTTTTCACGTCTTGTACCTTCAGTTCAGATGCCTCCCCTATTCTCTCCTTTATCTTTTTCCTTTCCTCTTCTGTGCGGCAACCAACAATAATCTTCCTATCCTTTGCCTTCCTTATTCTCTCCACTGTAAACCCACCCTCTTTGGCGTTTACAACCTTTCTCAGGGTGTCCAGTACCTGGTCGCCCGTCGCTTTCTCATCCCTGGCCGTCACTACTAACGAATGTAGTGCCGTTTGTTGAGTTACTTGATGGGAAGGCCGACTGGCCGCTACGCTGGCGTAGGAGAGTTTCTCCATATGGCTTTGGCCAGCTAGTAGTGCCTCTTTCAGTCTTCCCATGATCTCATTGTTAACGGCCAGGTTTTGAGTGTGCTCCTCCAGAGCCTTTCTGAGAGAGTCCACCTCCACCCCCCCGACAACCACCGGGGGGGGGGAAGGGGCCCGCTCCATACGCACTTCCTGTGCTTCCCTGACCTGGACACCCTGAGATTTGAAGGTCTTCTTAGTAGGGGGTTCGCGTCCCTTCTCTTGCTCCGAGTCTTTAATAAGAAGTAGAGCCGGTCTGCTAAGGCCTTTACTTCAGTCTTTATTTCGGTCTTTGTTGTCTTTGAGGTTGTCATATACGTTTTAATTTTATTACTGTATATTCTGGCCTCTGAAACTCTACTCTTTTGTGGTGGTGGGCTCCCGATTTCAAAAGAAACCGATCCTCTTGTCGTTGTCGATGTGGTTTTGGCAAGCTTATTTGGAGAGGTTCCCTCGCCATCGACCTTGCCCGCTTCCACTTTCCCACGCTAGTTCTCACGCTTAACGTTGAGGCTCCTACTTCCTCTGCCCTCTGTGGGCTTTTAGTTTGTGAGCTTATAGTTTGAGACCGGCTCTGTATAGGTGTACGCAAACCGGGCATCCCGCTCATCTTGCGTTAGTTGGGTTTTGGATTAATACTGCGTCAAAAGGGGTATTGTAAAGGGATACCCCAGTTGGTGTGTAAAATATATAAAAATAAAAATAAAATATAGTCAAGGGTCAAAATAAAAAAAAAATTTAAAAAGGATTGTAAGGTAATCTGCGTAAAATCGTCCCGTTCCAGTCACAAATGTAACACACCTACCAGAACAGTATTCTCAAAACGTTAAATAAAATGGTAAAATGTCAACAAAGTCCTTAACCTAGTCTTAATCTAGAGTATAGCAGCACAAAAGTGCTGCTATATGTCTTAATCTAATCTTAATCTAAAAATATAGCAACACAAAGTGTCACTATATGTCTTAACCTAGTCAGTCTTAGTCTAAAATATAGTAACACAAAAGTGTTACTATATGTCCTAAAAATAAATGGAGCAGTTAACACAGTTTGTTTCCTCGATGCTAACCAAGGAGACACAGCCCACCAATAGGGAAAGTCAAAAAGAAGAGAAAAAATAAAATAAAATAAAAATAAATTTTTTTTAAAAAGTTTTTTCGCTTTTTCGGCAAATCCCTTGGAGCCAATTTGGAGCTCTTCTCCTCCCGATTACGAAGACCCCAAACTCGGTGGGTCTATGACCTCCGGTACCAAAGTTAGGGTCCGGGGGGGTGAAGAAAATTTTTCAGTTGGGGGGAGGGGGGGGAGGGGGGGGTAGGCCCGAGTGGTCCTTTGGGGTCTCGGGAGATAGGGGGGAAAAGAGAGGAGGTCCTGAGTCCTGAGGGGAGGGGGGGGTCCTGAAGGGAGTATGATTAAGGATAATTAGAAAATATATAAAAATAAAAATAATTTTTTGCAAAAAATAAAATTTCCTTTTCCAAAAAATTTCCGTTTTTTGGAAAATTTATGGGGCCAATATAAAACTCTTCTCCTCCCGGTTACGGAGACCCCAAACTCGGTGGGTCTATGACCTCCGACACCAAAGTTAGGGTCCGGGGGGGCAAAGAAATTTTACAGTTGGGGGCAGGGAGGGGGTATGAAATGAAATAGATATATATAAATATAATTAATATAAGGTATTTCTAGGCCACTATAATGGCCTTTACAAAATTTTGGGGGGTGCCGAAAAAGGGGGTCAAAATGGAAATTTAGGGGGTCTATCATATACCCAGTCCAGATTGGGAGGGGGTGTCTTCTTTGGGGGTGGAAAATTTCGTCCGTTTTTTGATATTCCCAGCCGTTCCCGAGATATTTGGGGTTTTATAAAATATTTATGCCGGAAAAATATTAATTGAATTTATAAAATTTTTTGTTAAATAATAATTAAAATATAATTAAAATATAATTGAAATTATTGATGTATAGTTAAAATATAATTGGTTATAGTTAAAATAACGAAGAATCTGGTAAAATTGGTTAGCAATAATTATTAAAATGTACTTTGGAAATTTACGGTTCGGCGGCGGGAAAAAATAGAGGGGTAAGCAAATTTTTGGAGAAATTTTTAATAAAAAATTTTTTGAAGTTAGGGAGTAACAAGGAGGGTAGTCCGGTGCAAAGCGGGCAAACACACTCCGTTCCCAATTTTTGTCCCTTCTATAACTATCAAAATCCCGGGTTCAATTCCCGGTTTGTATACTTAAATTACTTAATTATATATCTAAAAAACAGAACAGTACAGTTTTATCACAGCATCAATCCTATCACAGTTTGTCAGGTTGGCGGCAAGGTATGTTGGTATACTCAAATTGTTATTTATTTGGTCAATTTAATAAATTTTCCTTTTCTACCTTATGCACGATCAGGGTCAAAAAATATTTTTAACTAGGGAGAAAAGTTCGAGACTGGGGCAAATCTCGTAATTTACCCCGAACTTTTTATATGGGCGTCACAGAGAAAAAATTTTTGGTCACAGGGGTAGTTCTCCCACAGGAAACAATGTTATTGATGACTATATCTCCTCCACGTCTTTTCGTTCAGGAGATACAGGCACCAACGCATAACCCGTAAACAAGTTTTGATCGGGGAAAAAGTCCCACGACCCGGGAGAGGCTATACCTAAGTAAATACTAATTAAAATTTTCTGGACTACAGATATTTGTATACCAGTAGCTGATGGCTACTAGTATTAAAAATAAAAACCTTAAAATCTTTGATAAAAATATTTTCCTATTTTATTTTCCTATTTAGACCAATTTACCTTGCCGTCGGAAATTTATACTACATACACTAATTTCTAAAAATATGGCTATTGCGATGTCCGATTTCGATGATTTCTTGCATATGGGTTGGGTGACGTCCCAGCTAACCTCCACAAAAATTTGGGACCAGTTCTTAGCTGATCTTGCAAGATTTCGTGCTCGGAAAAAGTTGTTGTCTTTTTGACAGCCGAACAGAATTTTTATAAGTTTGTAAGTTCAATAGCACTGTGTCCACTTAGATATTTTAAGTTTCAAAAATACCTTCAGGGTCCTTGTCCTACTCTCCGTCTTGGGGAGTGGTCAGAATAATTTTTCGTCACCAAAAAGGGGACCTCATGAACGTCGGGTGAACTCGTGGATTTTCCTGTTTCCCTTTGTGTTTCCGCGCGCTAGCGCGGAAAAAATCGGGACTTTTGCCCAGTCTGTAGAGCTCGTCGTGGCGCACAGGATAGCACTTCACGTTTTTACACTTTTCGATCTACTTTCTGAGCAAATCCACTTTTTGTCTTTTCGTAACCTCCAAATTTTCACTATTTTTGGGTTAAATGCCCAATTTTTCACTTTTTTCACCAAACTTTTTATACCACTGTGATCGCCTTTTTTCAGCGCGTGTTTTAACGTACGACCCGCGCGATTTGGACAACTTTTTACCGTTATCGCGATTTTTCGTTACGGAGCGCTTCAAAAACTGAACCGTTCGCTGCGGGGGGCACCGGGTGACTGGGTTAGGTTAGGTTAGGTTAGGTT
>CATKRY010000069.1:0-18704 GCA_949775005.1 Orthosia gothica
GCAAAATCAAACATTCTGCGCTGCGCTGCACAAGAAAGGTTCCACGACAAAATGCGACAACTACAGAACGCTAGCCTATAAAAGCTGTAGCAAATTAGTAGTGTATTATTGGGCATTCTATGCCACTGTCGGCAAGTAGCTCGGCCAGTGCGCCTCGCTACGCGACAGTGGCATAGAATACCCAATAATAAACGATCGACTCGACTGTGTAGTATATTAGTGTACTCACCTGAAGATCTTGTAAGAAATACCACTGGCTACCAGTAGCTAGGCGAGTACGCATTACTACATAAAGTAACGCTGAATAATGTAAGTACGATCGCTTCTCAAACGATCACTCTATCGCGAAAAAGGTTGCACTACTATTTCAATTTATAAATATTAATGTATCAGATACATTTTACTCATTACCAATCAGATTGTTTCCAAGTGTAATCATGAAGTTTGTAAAGCAGCCACAATCACTGCATGTTACAACAATCTGCGAGGATGTTAGTAAGACTAGTTTTCGTCACGGAGAATTGTTACCTGACTCAGTTCGATGTATCATATGCGGACCGTCTAACTGTGGAAAAACCAATTTATTGATTGGTCTTCTCATACACGAAAATGGATTAAGATTTAAAAATGTTTATGTTTATTCGAAAACTCTGTATCAACCCAAATACATGTTTTTAGAAAAAGTTTTACAACGAGTGCCAGGTACTTTACTCCAGAAATATAATGGAAATGAGGAAGTGATAAGAGTTCAAGACGCAAAACCTAACTCTGTGATAATATTTGATGATGTGGCTTGCGAAAATCAAGATAGCATGCGTGATTATTTTGCAATGGGAAGACACAAGTTCATCGATTGTTTTTATCTAAATCAAACTTATAGTAAAATCCCTAAGCAGTTAGTAAGAGACAACGCGAACTTAATCATACTTTTCAAACAAGATGACATTAATTTGCGTCATATTTATGAAGAACATGTCAACACTGATATGACATGGAATGAATTTCGTGAAATGTGTTCAAAAATATGGAACGAGCCCTTCAGTTATGTAGTAATTAATAAAGATTGTTTAAAAAATAAAGGATGTTACAGAAACAAATTTGACACCTTTGTAGTCTTTGATTAAGAATAGGGTTATTTAAGTCCGTTACCTTCGTGATATTATTATTATTCTTCAGACATCGTTTCATCAATCACTATCAGCTCATTTTTTTTCGCAATGGAAAAATCTTTAAAAAGACAAATAGTAGTTGCAGCTGAAGCTGTTAAGAAAAAAGTAAGAAAAATGAGAGATGTCGAGAATAACAATCAGCAAACACTGGAATCAGTTTTCAAGCCTGTAACAGAACCACTCAACCAGATTGCTAATGCCAGTAAGCAGACTTCTTACCTGTGTCCTACAAAAAAAGAAGAACTTCCGTTTATTGATAAAGCTTTGCAGAACGAAGAAGTCAATGTTAGAAAAGAAAATTCAAATGAATATGAATCTGATATCGAAAGTGACTCTTCATATAAATCATTAGTTGAAAACAACCCCGCTCGTGACACGTCATCCTGGTCAGTATCCTCAGAAGCTCTTTCAGATGTTCCATTCGGTGTCAGAGTAGAAAATGGGAGATTGATGTTAGGTTCTGCTCGTATAACGATCGGCGATGAATTTATCACAGTAGCTGGACACAATTATAGAAATACGTCTGGTTTGAAACAGTTGTTACTGAAAAAGAACGTAGATTTAAACATGGTTACAGAAAGTGATATGCAGCATTATAAGTCAATGCTACTTGATACAAACGCACATCGACGAGACTATGAGCCGGATAAACCAATAAAAAGCAATAAAGGTCAAAAGTATATGCAAGTTATCAAGCCTATTTTCAAAATACAAAACACTGTTCAGACTCCTCAATCGAAGGGAAAAGGACTACCCTTAACCAAAATGTGGAAGAAAAAGGTTGATTTTGTATATTGGAATGATCCAAATGAACTGGTGGATAGGTTAAAATTATTAATCGCATCTCGAGATGCTGGTAACACAGGATTAGATAATGAAATTATATCTATCATTGAAGAATTACGTGAAAGTAAAATTATAAATAAATAATACATCTACGTTTTCTAAAAGGTGTGTTCATTTTATTATAAACCTCACAACACAATACACCTTAAACATGAACGTAGATAAATTCGGACATCATATTCATAAAAGAATGCGATTATCAGAGTTATTTGAGATTAATGAAAATACATTATTAAAATCAAAAAACGGAGATTTTGATTTAAAAACATCAAGACTGAGAGGAATCAAAAATCCAGTAGAAGCTGACGATGCAGTGAACAAGGATTATGTAGATCGAATGACTGCTAATATGATAAAAGAATTTAATACACTTATAGGGACATTGCGTTCACAAAGTATTATAGACGCACGGGAAACATTTCAGGTTTCTTTAAAAGCCGAGATGCCTGCAATTGTAAGTCATTTGCAAGATAAGTTTTATACTAAAGAAGAGGTTGATAAATTAATTCAAAAAATCAGTAATGGCAAAACAGCAAATTGTTAATGAAATACACAGTGCAGCACGAAGAAATTTCCTTAGACGTCATGTCATTCTAAAGGGAATCGATGACTTGTGGCAAGCTGATCTGATGGATATGCAAAATCTAAGGAAATATAACAAAGGCTACAATTACATTTTAATAGTGATCGATTGCTTCTCAAAATATGCTTGGACGCAGCCGTTAAAATCAAAAAATAAACTTGATGTCACTCATGCATTTGAACGAATATTACTTGACAGTAATCGAAAACCTGATAATTTACAAACGGATATGGGAACAGAGTTTTATAATAACACATTTCAAGCGCTTATGAAAACATACAAAATTAACCATTACTCATCGTTTTCTACCAAAAAAGCATCAATTGTTGAACGACTAATAAAAACCATAAAAAATAAATTGTACAAATATTTTAGCCTTAATGGAAACTATAAGTGGCTAGGTAAACCATTAGAAGTTACACTGGAATCGTATAACAACACAAAACATCGAACTATTAAATTAAAACCAATCGATGTAAACAAATCTAATGAGCAAGTAATAAAAGAAAGTATTTTAAAAGTACATAAACCTGTATCTATTCCATATAAACCTAAGTTTCAAATTGGCGATAATGTTCGTATCAGTAAATACAAACACAATTTTGAGAAAGGTTATACTCCAAATTGGTCAACAGAAATTTTTACTGTAAAGAAGATTAATAATACAATACCAGTGACATACCATGTACAAGATCAACGAAAACAAACTATATTAGGAACCTTTTATGAACAAGAACTTCAAAAATCAAACTATCCTGGTGTTTATTTGATAGAGAAAGTTTTAAAAAAGAAAGGAACTAAAATTTACGTGAAATGGTTGGGTCTTAGTAATAACGAAAATAGTTGGATTGACAAAGCTGCATTAGTGGATTGAGTTAATAAGTATATAGTCATTTTTTTTTTAAATATTTTTCCATTGCGCTTTGTACAATGCAAGGTGGTGGACTAGTTAATAGTATAATAGAAAATCTACCATTCGAGCTTCATTTGCCTGGATATAATTATTGCGGACCAGGAACAAAACTCCAGAAACGTTTATTACGTGGTGACCGAGGTATTAATAAGTTGGATGAAGCTTGTATGCACCACGACATTGCATACGCTAACCACACAGACTTATCACATCGTCACAAAGCTGATTTACAATTAATGAATATGGCAAAACAAAGACTTAAATCAAAAGATGCTGCTAAAGGTGAAAAATTTAGCTCATGGCTAGTGAGCAAAGTTATGAAAGCCAAATTAAAGTCTGGTGCCGGAATTAAAACGTTTCAAAATTTTGTATCAAAGATAAAATCAAAAATTAAGAAAATTAAACATAAAGATAGTAAAGCTTTAATTAATGCTGCTTACTTAGCAGCAAAAAAGATATTTCCAAAAATTCAGAAAATTCGGGTACCTCGAATCATACCAATACCAAAGACTGGAGGTATTTTGCCTTTAATTCCAATTTTTGCTGGCTTATCAGCTTTAGGCACTTTGGCTGGTGGTGCAGCGGGTATTGCAAAAACCGTTAATGATTACAAATCAGCTCAACAAAATTTGCGAGAAACAGAACGTCATAATAAGACTATGGAGGCTTTAGCGTTGGGTAAGGGTTTATACATTAAACCGCATAAAAATGGTAAAGGGTTATTTATTGAACATCCAAAAAACTGATGAAGAAGCTACCTAATCGCCCACTGACTAATATCGACATCCAAGAACATGCACGAGACATCCCACACTTTCGAGGAGTGTACATGAAGGATCTATTGCCAAGAAAGCCAAAACAGATTGAATGTGGTATTGTTAACTTGGACGAATCTAAAAATGAAGGAACGCATTGGGTAGCTTATGTTAAAGTAGCCGACTATTGTGAATACTTTGATAGTTATGGAGACTTGAAACCTCCAATGGAATTAATGCGATATTTTAAGAATTGTACTGTTTATTACAACTACACAAGATATCAAAAGTTTAACACAGTAAATTGTGGTCACCTATGTTTAGAATATCTGTGGCAATTTTGGAATAAAGATGTATAAAATTAATGTGTGTCTTTCATTTCAATCATTTGCAAAATGTCACTCACTTTATCGATAACCGGAAACTCGTCTACCTTATCCACGTACTATCCTAATACGTTACAACTAAATGGACAGTATGAGTGTGCATTATTGCATTTCTCAACATTTAATTCTATTCCAAACATTGATGAAACGAATAACAAGTTTTACTATGGTTCCGAAATCATTGAAATACCGGATGGAACCTATGAATTGCAAGATATCAGTGATTATTTAAAATCGGAGATAAAAGGAGCATCAATAAAACTAGGTTGCAATAACAATACTTTAAAAACTACTATACACTGTACGAAAGACATCAATTTTGAAAAAGAAAACACCTTTAGACGTCTGCTAGGGTTTGATAAGCAGATATTAAAAGGTAATAAATGGCATGTATCACAGTTTCCCGTCAACATTTTACCTACGACCGTGATCAGGATTGAATGTGATATTATAAGCGGATCCTACATAAACGGAGATCCGAGTCACATTATCCACGAATTTGCACTCAATGTGCCGCCTGGATATAGGATCATAGAAATCCCGAAGAACGCAATATACTTTCCAATCAATCAAAACAACATAAGCTGTATACATATCAGACTGTTAGATATTAACAATCGTCTAATAAATTTACGTGGTGAAGAAGTACAACTATATTTACATCTCAGACGAAAAAATGATTGACTATAATAAATATGAGCAGCCCCAGGTCAAAAATATCAGTGCTAATTTAGCAACCAAGAAAATAAGAGCGCGCTCTAATAAAAAAATAAAATTAACCAATAATAATAAGGCATTCCTGAAAGCTATCGGTTTGTTAAAATGAATATTTTAGACGTTTTATCCGCTCCGACTTACGACAATACAGTTGAAGGAATCGAATTTCATTCCTACAAGCCCTACGTTACAAGTTTTAATAGAAATGATGAAATTCGCATACCCATCAACCAACAGGACCTATATGTACTACCATCAGCTAGCACTCTTTATTTGGAAGGAACTGTAATTGTTAGCAAAAAGGACTCAAAAGACAAGGCTTCTAGCGTTCATTTTACGAATAATGCTCTCCTTTACTTGTTCCAAGATATAAGGTATGAGTTGAATGGAGTAGAGATTGATAAAATAAAAAATGCTGGCGTTACTACCACCATGAAATCTTTAATATCAATGAATGAGAACGAATCAAAGACATCGAATTCATGGGGCTGGAATATCGATGGCACAAAAAACATTCACGGAGGTAATTTTTCTGCTTCTATACCCCTCTGTAATATCATTGGTTTCGCAGAGGATTTCAAGAAAGTCGTGATAAATTGTAAGCATGAATTGATATTGCTACGAAGTAACACTAACCTGAATGCTGTAAAACTAAACACCGGTGAAATTGCGGAAGACGTTCAGATAAATAAAATCATTTGGCGCGTACCGCACGTTAAAGTGTCTGACAAAGAGAAAATAAGTTTATTGAAACTATTAGAAAAAGATCGACCACTGCAGATGGTATTCAGAAATTGGGATCTGTACGAATATCCGGCTTTACCTAAAACTACAAAACATACCTGGTCAATCAAAACATCCTCGCAAATAGAGAAACCAAGATACATTATTATGGGACTACAGACAAATAGAAAAAACAATGCCAGTTCTGATATGTCTCAGTTCGATCATTGTCATGTTCGTGATGTAAAAGTGTACCTCAACTCTACTTATTTCCCGTATGAAAACCTAAATGTGAGTTTCGCGAATAACAGAATCGCTTTATTATATGAGCAATACGTTAGATTTCAGCAGTCTTATTACGGGCGTCGACCGCAGCCCTTACTAAGCGAAAAACAATTTAAAGATTTAGCGCCACTATTTGTTATCGATTGCTCTAGGCAAGCTGACAATTTAAAGACTGGGCCCGTTGTAGACGTAAGACTGGAAATTGAGAGTGATACGGAAATACCAGATCAAACTTCTGCGTATTGTCTTATATTGAACGATTGTATTATTGAATATAAACCTTTAAGTAATACAGTCAGGAAAATATCATGAATCCTAATATTGTTATATTAGATGTTCAAGGGTTTAAAGACCTGTACAATAATTTTATAATAAAAGAGTTGGCTTTTGCTACCCGTGATTATACGCAAACATTTTTGATAAAACCACCATACTTGTTTAAATACTTAACAAGTGAAGAAAAGAGGCAAGTTAAGTGGCTGGAAAGAAACAGAGGTATTTATTGGAATGAAGGGTATATCGACTATAAAGAATTTCGTCGTATAATTGTTCCCTATCTAGAAAATAAGGAAATCGTTGTTAATGGTTTGGAGAAAGTAAAGTGGATAAAGGAACTTTGTGAGAATTGTAAAGTATCAGACCTTGGTACTGAAGGATGTCCTAATTTCTTAATTTTACATAAAAAATACTGTGAAGGAAGAACTAATTTAAATTGTGTAAAACATTTAAAACATTGTGCTCTTAAAAATGTGTTATGTATTAGAAAGTATTTAGAGTTATAAATGTGTACCTGGTTAAAGTTTATTGGTTTCATAAATAAAAAACTATATGTATTGTAAAACTGCTTTTATTTCAAACACCTAAACTTCTACAAATAAAACAATCTTCTTTAAAATTAAACAAAACAACACAAATAAGTACTCAACTTCTTAGACAAACAAGTACTAAAAATCACTATCTATCAAAGATTTAGATATTTTTTTAACTAAAGATTCAGTTTCGTCCATAACATTGTCGATAGCGTCTTTAACGATATATTGAGCACTTATAATAACGTTTTCACTGTCACTGTCACTTTCACTGGTTTGTGGATTGTTATTGCATAGATCTAGGACCGATATTTTAATTAATTTGATGCCTCGTCGCTGTAATCGGCTCATCACAAAGGATTTAGTTGGATTGTGCTTCTTCGACTTTTCCCTGCTTCGTTGTTTTGATTTTTTTTCTTTCGTCACTTGTTTGCTGGGCCCGGGTTCGTCATGAAGCATTTCGGAGAATCCTTCATAAGGATTTTGAGCGTACTGGCTAAACATAACCTCTGATTCCGTAATCTGGAACAAAAATAGACACCTATGAAATTTAAACTAAAAAGAAAACTTTGAAAACTTTTTTTTTACAAAAAAATACAACCGACTTCACCAAAAAGTGCAAAATAACTTTAATTTCGGCAGTCGGTGTTTCTATTAAAGTTTTTTTTTTTTCTCTTCGTTATTTAACACAAACATCCGAATTGAAGAACCTCCTCCTTTTTGTAAAGTCGGTTAAAAATAGTGATGCATACACGAATTGTCAGCAGATTACACTATTCACACTACATAAATCGCTAGTTTATAAATAATATAAAAAAAATTGAGAAACTTACCGATGACATGATCGCAAGACACTGTGTGCGTGATACAAGTACTCAAGACGAATTTTATTTCGTAAATTGAAAAAACCGGCCAAGTGCGAGTCTGACTCGCGCACGAAGGGTTCCGTACCATTATCATAAAAAACGGCAAAAAAAATCACGTTTGTTGTATGAGAGCCACACTCAAATATTTATTTTATTCTGTTTTTAGTATTTGTTGTTATAGCGGCAACAGAAATACATCTTCTGTGAAAATTTCAACTGTCTAGCTATCACGGTTCATGAGATACAGCCTGGTGACAGACAGACAGACAGACAGACAGACAGACAGACAGACAGACAGACAGACAGACAGACGGACCGCGGAGTCTCAGCAATAGGGTCCCGTTTTTATCCTTTGGGTACGGAACCC
Source organism: Orthosia gothica (assembly GCA_949775005.1). Lineage (NCBI taxonomy): Eukaryota > Metazoa > Arthropoda > Insecta > Lepidoptera > Noctuidae > Orthosia > Orthosia gothica. The sequence goes on from CATKRY010000069.1 coordinate 8,420, forward strand.
TAAAAATTATATATATTGCGATGGCGAAACATGTTCCAATTTAGATTAAAATGCTAACTAAGCTTTTATGAGGGTAATGCACTGCTATGTCTTTGTAATAGTTATTTTGCATGATCAGCGTTATGCAATTGATGCAACTATTCATTATTTGAAATTTGTATAATCAGTCTTATTGTATAGCGTACAAAATACATTTTACGTAAAATGAACGATTCATGTTTCAACATGCATATCATGTTGCAAATTAGGAGCGCTACACATGGCTACGATACTATAATATTTTATCTTAAGATACAATGTTGCTCGCCATACAATTCACCTATTAACGAAAATATTAAATAAATATCTTCGTCGTGTGTAATGGTGCATTGAATTGTATGACGAGTGATATTGTATCTTAAGACATTTTTTTTATAAACCAGTGCTTGACTGCGATTCCACCTCATGTTAAGCAGTAATGCAATCGTTGAAGATGAGGCGCACTAGTTTATTAAAAAAATCAAATAAAATAATAATTATAGTACCTTAGTCGTGTGTGGCACCCTTAAATCTTGGTCGGGTTTCATTTTATTTAACCAACTACAAAAAAGGAGGATGATGTCTTAAAATATAAATTAAACAAGTAGTCATAATCATTCACATTTTATTAAATTAATATCTTTACATAAACTTAGCTTTTTAAAACTATGAATTATATTTATCATACATTAAAGATCAAGAACTATGTTACATAGGTTACATAAATCATATTCTAACTCTATTACTAATTACATTCAAATTAATTTTAGCGTTTTAAAATAAGCGAGTGACCCCAGGCTCGCGTTGATATTCGATCTACAGATATTAAGCGTTTATCGTCATTTCGAGATAAGGCAATTTTGTTGACACTCTTAGTAAATATTTCGTGCTTTATAGATTGAAACATAATATTTTTTCCACGAATAATTCCCCCATTTAATAAAATATTTTCGTAATCTGTTATATTTAAGTCTTTTATTACACTTGATTTTACTCCTTTTGCTTTTTTAATGACTTTATCGACTGTTTTTATTGAGTAAAGTTTCGATCTCAAACCAACAAAATCTGATATATATTTTCCTCCCATTTCGTCTTTGAACAAACCTGGAACTTTTTTGTTAATAATTGGTATTTTAAAATTATTTTTGTCATCATAGTTACTGGTGTCGAAATATTGTAAAAAATTATACTTTAAGTCACTATAAAAATCAAACGTGAATATTTTATAGACAAACGAATCGGTATCTGTATAACACAGCTGCACTCGATCTTCATAAAAAGGTTTTACAATGTTATAATGAAAGTCATACATATGTGTCTTAGAAAGTTCTAATACAGTGAATCCAATATAAATAGGCTTATCTAAAATAATTTGGTCAGGTTTCATTTGTATAGCAACTAAATTTTCAGTTAGAATTGAAGCGCTATGGAAATAGGGGTTGGCTACAAGTCTCTCGGAGGATATAAATTTCTTAGTTCGATTAGATTGATCACACCATTGATTAACTAAGTGTACGGTTACTCTATTTTCAGTATTTTCCAATGTCTTGCCAAAAACACTGTTGTTTAACAATTTAAAAAAGTCTTGTTCGAAAGAACTTTTTGCCTTTTGTCTTAACCGAGTGTTTAATTCTATGTACTGTTTTAAATAAGGACTTTGTCTAAAAGTAATAGCTTTATGAACTTTACGTAATGTTAAGCCATGTTCTAAACACTTTTTTAAATGAATATAATGTATTACGTAGTTGTACTTATTATGTAAATTTGCAACTAGTTTCTTTGTTTTACCTCCTGGAGGTATACATTTTTCGGGACAAAATGGTAAATCATTATGGCATTTGTGTAAATGTTCAGGATAAAAAAGATCGACTTCTAATATAAATCCCCACTCAGAGTTATCCTCGACATTTTCTACACAAAAATTAGTTAATTCACTTTCATCAAGGAATCTAAAATTAGAATAAGGTAAATACTGACACATGCTAAAACCGTACAAATTATTACAATCTAGATATACTATGAAACTCTGAGGCTGTGATGCATCATATTCTGGCATGTATTTGTGATTTGCTTTTGCATACCGATGGGAACACATGCACAAGCCGCCTCGTATACCGCTTTGAATCATTCTGATGATAGCTAAATCCGAAATCAGTTCTAACTGAACACCTGTTTTTAGCAACATTGCATCGAACGATAAACTAGGTGCAGTTATGTAAAAGGCGGGATCGAGTTTGTAATAATGTTTACATGTTTTCCGAAAATTTTGAAATATGTCTGTCAACAAAAGCACGTCTGTTTTTAAGTATAGATCTGTATATTCGCCCAGATCAGTAATACTGAATTCAGTCCAAACATTTTGTGCATGACTATAATCTTCATCGCTAATACCTTCGTTAGTCAAAGAATTATGGAAATAATATTTAGAAGGTAACGACTTTTGTTCGTAACATTTCCAATCTTTAATATAGTCATACGGGTACACACCTTTACGAATCAGCAAACTAAATTGTGTTTCATCAGAAAAATTTGATTTAAGATTAACAAAATCATCTGTTTGCAATGTTTTAGCAAGTTTGTCTAAACTAGTTCCTAGAAAGTTGAAGGAATCTAAAAACCTTATTTGTATAAACTCGTTATCAGCAATAGGAATAAACTTTGTAAATGATATATATTTTTCTTTAGTCTTGGGTATTATTTTAATTTGTCCAGGTATTTCGCCTAACTTTTTAATAAATAAATGACAATCGTATCCGGATAAGTTATGAAAAAATATTGGGATGAATTTTGGTACTTTGAGTTGTAGGTTGCAGTGTCGATGTGCTGCACCCCGGTACCGGCCTGTCATATGACAGTGATCCCTAACTCTATCTTTCAACAGTAAATTTTCACAAACGTAGCACTTAACAGCGCGTTTGAAATCAAGAGCATCTATATCTGTGAATATCATAGGCTCGTTTTGAGTGAGAATTCTGTGTATTGCTTTAGCATCTTCAGTCAGTAAATGTATAAATTTTGAAACGCAATCTTTTCCGCGATAACTTCTATAGTCACCAACCGTATCGTTAAATGATGACACTATATTATAGGCGAACGCAGTCGGCACGTGTCGGTGAGAATATGACGTGTTAGCGGTGTTGAAATCTTCGCCGGAAATCGGTTCAAGTATCGTTTCGAAATCAGCATATATGACGTAAGGAACATTTTGTTTTCTATCATAATTTTTGAACTTTAAAAATGTTCCTTTTTCTGGTAATACCGTGGCAATCCCTCCACATAGGTGTGAATCAATTTGGGTGCGCGTTGGAAAAAACAATAAGCACGTTTCGCAGAAGTACAGTTTACCATGGTGTTTGGTTATCTGATTTCTGACTAGACGAGGTAAATCAATGATAAGACAATAATGAGTATTAGTATTATTTTCCAAGAACAATAGATGGATGCTCTTAGATTTATGATTCGATGTAGAATACAAAGGTCCAACGATAGTTTTATTATTTTTTAAACCATACACGTAAATATTCAAAAACGGATTATTTTTCTCAAAGACAGCTATGTCTGAAAATGTTATCGGAAATGTCAAACCATCAACGTTCAAAACATCCTGAAAGTAAGGATAAGATGAAACTCTGTCGGGATGTTGGCTAGTAGGGTACAGAGCCGCTACTACGCACCATAAAAAGCAATACTCATCATTGTTACGAATATTCAAGCAAGCTTTTTTATTTTTTATACATTTCGGTAAAGTTATAAATTTAGATCCGCCGAGAGGTTGATATTTATTAATATTTATTTCTACATGGGAATTGCTTAAAAATGTCCAACCGCTATCTCTCTCCTGAAACTCTTCAATTTTCTTTAACAATAAATCAATCACTGCTTTATAAATCGAATCAAAGTCGTAATTAAAATTAACAATAATGTTTTTTGTGGCGAATGATTTTATTTCTTTTTGATCATTTTTAAACATTAGAAAAAAAGAAAAAAGTTCAAAATTTATTTTCAGAGCTGTATGTTTCAATAATGATTGATTTATTAAAGTTTTAACTTGTCTACTAATATTAATGAGAAACATTTCAGGAAAATTATTTATTTGTTCGCCAGTTGCGGTGATCTTGTAACTAACGATTCGTTTTTTAAATGCAGAATTAATAATTGCGACATTGTCAAAAACAGTGGTCGCACTATTGGTTTTATGATTATTACTACGTAAATGACCAGACCATCGACTATTATCTACCAATATATTACAAACTGAACAATGGGGCATTATTGATTAATTTAATATAACTTATCGTTACTATAACGTACTTAACGTTTGACTAAAAGATTAGAGTTTCTAAGTATAATATGTATAACAAGAATAATACTAAGAACTAAAATTAGTGATCTTGTGAAAGTAATCAAACAAAAAAAGTAGAAAAAAAAAACTACAGAAATAAAGAGAAAAAGTAAAAGTATACAGTAACTGAAGAAAGTATTAGGAGGATTACCTAATTATTGACATCCAAATAAAAATAAGTTCTGAAAAGAGAAAAGCATAATATTAATTAGGCGCACAGTTCAAATAATTGTTCAATTGACTGGCCTGTTGGTCTAGTGATTAGTGACGGAGGTCGTGGGTTCGATTCCCACCCAGGACAAATGTTTGTGTGATGAGCACGATCATTTGTTCTGTGTCTAGGTGTAATTTATCTATAATATGTATGTATTTAGAAATATATAAGTATGTTTATTAGTTGTCTAGTACCCATAACACAAGCTCTGCTAGTTTAGGACTAGAAAGCGTTGTGTGAAAGTTTTGGAATGTTATTATTATTATTAATTATAGTAAATATAGTATACAAAATTACCTTCAATAAAATGGATAGTCAAGTCATCCAGATTAGAAAGTTTGCTGTTAGTCCTCTAGTTTAATAATCTCTTCTTTATAAAATATTCGAGAAGCTTGTCAAATTAATTGTTTCTGGAAAGAGAAATGCACAATAATTATAATTTGCCCCTCAGATTTAAGAATTAAAAAAAAAAATACAAAAAAGTGCATAAAATTATCTGCAAAATATAAATATTTATACCTAGGCATGATCCAGAGGTCAATAATTTGCGGTAGTTATTTATTTAGCGAGATTCGAGTCGCTTGACAAAATAGTCCTGAAAAGAGAAAAGCATATTATTAATTAGGCGCCCAGTTCAAATAATTATAGTAAATATAGTATACAAAATTACCTTCAATAAAATGGATAGTCTAGTCATCCAGATTAGAAAGTTTGCTGCTAGTCCTCTAGTTTAATAATCTCTTCTTTATAAAATATTCGAGAAGCTTGTTGAAATAATTGTTTCTGGAAAGAGAAATGCACAATAATAATAATAATAATTCGTCCCTCAGATAGTAGAATAAAAAAAATACAAAAAAAAGTGTATAAAATTACCTGCAAAATGTTTATACCTAAGAATGATCCAGATGTCAATTGCCCAAATTCTTAGGTAAATAATTAATTTAATACAAAAATATTTAACCATAAGTAACGTCTTTTGAGCAGGCTTCCGTCGTTGATTTTAGGTAATAAATTTAAAAGATGTATAAGTATCATATTTTGTATTATAATACTTATTGCGCAAGTATTTGTTTTTTTGGGTCAACTAAGTCGTTTTGTGTCGTTTGCATCAATCATCTATTTTAGGTAGGGTTGACACGCATTCAACATTATGTTACCTATTCAGATAATTACGTTGTTATTGTTCCGTTCAACCAAAGGATATCTAAGAATCTCATTGCTAAGTCGCCCGATCTATGCTCCTTTGGTTTTTTTTAATAATTTGACAGTTTTCAGTTGAAATAGAACTCCTAGGGATAAAAAGTATAGCTTTCATCCTGCTCCATAGGCAACTTTAGACCTACTTTCAGAGAATGAAAAATATGAAAAAACTCTTTTTTACTAATAAACTTAGTTGCTATGCATTTTTACAATAAACTAAAGGTCATATTTAAGTCACTTGATTACTTTTTTATTTGTTACAAAAGTTTTTTTTTTTTTTTTATTTTTTTTCTTTTTTTAATGCTCTACAAAAAATCATGCATTGACGAAAGGGGCGCGCCGTTGACGACTTGGGCTCGATTCAGACGGATTCTGAACGGTCGGACAGCGAGCTGCCCATAGCTCACCGTCCGATTTGTTACTAAAGTACTGTTTCGTTTCGTCAACCCTACGTTATTTCGCTGCATCGCCAAATCGTCATCCGCTACTAGGTATACGAGTAATAACTGCTTAGTCTTTATTTTTGAACTGGTATTATACGTCCGAGGAAAAAAGACGATTTATAGTATCACATTTGATTGAATGAGGTAATTTTTGAAACAATTAATTATAATGCGTTATCGATTTTATAAGCTACGTGTTTTTGGAGTACATTAAACAATCTAATTGCAGTTTGCAAGTGTGGAAGTCGTCTATAAGAAGTTCTGTACCATCAGTTATAATTAGATAGTGTAAATCTCGAGTTGTTGTCAATACCAGTATTAATATTCATCAAATCAATTCAGTGAAATTCTAACTGCAGATTGGCAAAATGTAAGTATAATATAACCCTCCTTCTAGCGCAGTCGGGTAAAAATATTTTAAGTGTTTACTGAGACCCGTGATCTGTTTGTATATTTATAGCATGCCATGATTTAAACAAAACATTTCATATCTTTGTTTCAGGTCTGATTCTGAGTGTGAATATAGTCAACCAGCTCTAACACTTGATCAGAAAACTAAACCAACTCGCAAACCAACAAAAGTCAGTGGGAAACGCAAGTCGGATTCACCATCGACTCATGCAATTCGCACAAGGTAAACGATTTTTTATTTTGAATTAACTCTATTAATGCTGCTTTCTATTAATTAAGTCTTATGTCTTATAGATTTTACAAATAATTCGTTTGTTATTTTTGTGTATTTTTTATGTGTTCTTAATATTCTATCCTAATCTAACGCCCTGCTCTGGATTTGCACAGGTGTAATTCTAAACAAAATACAGTTTTTGTCACTCAGGAAATATAATGTAGCTTTCTAGTAGAGAAACTATTTTCAATTCAGTAGTTCCAGAGATTACCCTAATTAGTATAAATGATAAATATATAAATTGTTTAATAGGATAACATATTAACATCAGTTTTATTTTTCAGCAAATTATCAAATACCAGCACTGATATATTTGGTATCAGTCGCAACCATGAAAATGACACAGAGCACAGCACGGGTTCATCTGGTCTGCCATCGTACTTCGTAAGCCGTGTGGCCAACGGTTGCGAGCGTCGAACAGCAAGTACGGTCGGTGAATACTACATAGACTGCAAGGTCTACAAGGCTAGCGACGCGCGCCTCACCGACTCTCAAGAGCTATGGAAGAAGGCGCTCGTTCGTGTTAAGTTCCAGAGCAACGCGGATTCGTCTCAGTGGCGAAAACTGCAAGAGTTCGTCCGTTCGGCTGACACATTGTTTCCAGAACAACCAAAATTTTACGATAACTGACTGTTGTTACACACATGAGAAAACTTGTAACGTTATTGGATACAATTAAAGTATAATGAATAGACTGTTGTTTTACTTACATACTTCAAACATTCTGTTGCGATGAAGTATTAGGTCCAGCTACTGGCAGCCAGTGGTATTTCATACAAGATATTCAGGTAAGTACACTAATATACTACACAGTCGTGTTTTTCGCGATAGAGTGATCGTTTGAGAAGCGATCGTACTTACATTATTCAGCGTTACTTTATGTAGTAATGTGTACTCACCCAGCTACTGGCAGCCAGTGGTATTTCTTACAAGATCTTCAGGTGAGTACACTAATATACTACACAGTCATGTTTTTCACGATAGAGTGATCGTTTGAGAAGCGATCGTACTTACATTATTCAGCGTTACTTTATGTAGTAATGCGTACTCGCCCAGCTACTGGTAGCCAGTGGTATTTCTTACAAGATCTTCAGGTGAGTACACTAATATACTACACAGTCGAGTCGATCGTTTATTATTGGGTATTCTATGCCACTGTCGCGTAGCGAGGCGCACTGGCCGAGCTACTTGCCGACAGTGGCATAGAATGCCCAATAATACACTACTGGTATTATAAGCAATATTTATAGAAAAGATGGAAATTATTTTTAAAAAGATCCCAAACGATTTTTTAGATTTATTCTTCGTTCGGCCCGAAGTTTTGTCACACATTCCAAAAAATTCTTAGTTCGTCCCACATCATCGTTGAAGTTCTGTTTCGTCCCATATTACAAGTACTTTAAAGGTACAGTCAATAAAAATAACACACACACATGCACACTGAAGCAAAAAATTAAAAAAATACATATTTTTTTTTGACTTATATACATCGTACTTTAGAATAGTCAAAGAAAAAATATGAATCTAGTTGCACATTAGCAAGCGTCAGTAGGTCTCTATGGAGAAGAATGTGCAAGAAACTCCACGGACTCTCTTTTCTATCAGTTTATTATTTGGTTACATCATTCTTGTTGAAAAAATACATGTGTGAGAACGATGTAAAAAGTCGTGCACGTAAAAGCATCATGAGTGAAACAAACAATAAAAAAATACAAAAAATAGGTAATTAAAAACTAGCCGAGGCAGCTAAGTTGAGTTGGCGAGTAAGCCAATCCCAACTGACGGCGCCCGTTTACGAACATGACGCATGAATTGGCAATACTCAGCTCAACCATCATGAAGGGAATTGAATAATCCAACACATGTGCCACCATCAGAGAGACAGTTGAGAGAGCATGACACAATCTCAACTGCCAGGGCACATACAAGTCAACGAACGACACATAAGTACAGAAAATCTTAGATTAACAGTTGGTACATAGTACTCACACATATGCTGTGCAGTTATCACTAAACGAAATTGAGTTTATACAATACTAGCTGACCCCCGCGGCTTATCTCTCGTCAAAATTATAGCCTATGTTACTCGGGAAAAATGTAACTTTCCAGAGGTGAAAGAATTTTTAAAATCAGTCCAGTAGTTTCGGAGCCTATTCGGTACAAACAAACAAACAAAAAAATCTTTCCTCTTTATAATATTGGTATAGAAAAATATATGCATACAGTCTTCAGCAGGTCCAATACTTCAAAACAATAATGTTCTGCATATCACTTGTTTTTGCGCCCTAGTGGTTGTGGAGCAGGGCTATGATTGAGCCAAGCATTTTTATCTGCGATGTAAGCGCCCAACTTATAATATGCCTGCCTGCATAGTGTGCGTTTTATACAAGTTTGATCCCATTGTAGCTTTGAGTCTAGGGGATCACCCAAGACTCCTCAGGAAAACCCGGTTTATCGACGAATTCTAGCTTCTCCTTGTTTAATATAATGTCACAATCAGTACTTTTGACAGTCGGCAAGGCAAATTTTACGCACTTAGTTTTATTTACCATTTAAAACTAAATGATTGGCAGTGAACAAATCTTGAACCTGCCGTAGGGAGTTATTTACGCCGTCAACCTCACTGTTAAGTCTAATTATAAAATAAAATAAGTCATCAGCAAATAATACCATGTTTAGTTTATTTTTCAAAAACACATAAGTTATAAGCGTACTGAAGTGCAGCGATGAGTCCTCATACTGGACTTATCGCTGCACTTCAGTACGCCCAAATATTTATCCTTACTTATGACTAACTCGATCTATTCTCAATCTTTCTATACACACACTTTAAAATGGTGATGAATGAGTACTAATATTGAATGCACCACTTTGCATCACGGGAGCTAGCGTGAAGCCTGTTTTACTGAAAACGGAAAGTAATGCTATTGGCCAAATGAGTCAAAACAAGCAAACAAACAAAGGACGCAATATATATAAGGGTGGACCTTTTTTACCCTCTCTTTTAAACAGATTCCGGTGACTTCAGCTGTACCTATACGTATATCTTGCTCACTAAGAGCTGCTAAAAAGTGTTATTATAATAATACGAGTACATTTTCCATCGCGGAAAAGACAGAGAGGAGCGGTGGTTTTAAATAGTTTATTGATGAAAAATATTTAAAAATACGTAACCCTTTTTAATAGCTGATTGTACCAACAAGTAAGTTTGGTACATACAAAAAAGATATGGGCCGTAGAAGGAATATAAAATAGGACGAAGCAGGCATAAAATAATTAATATTATATTTTGGGACGAAGGAAGCATATTGTTTGGGACGAGCCAGGATTTTGGCCTTTAGGCCGAAAATCAGTGGGCCGAACGAAGAATAAATCATTTTTTA